>CM056170.1:23769222-23816792 GCA_029691765.1 Entomobrya proxima | reverse complement strand
ATTCTCTGTTCTCTTTCATAAGGTTCTTTGTTCTGATTGCAAAACTTGACACTTGACAGTGAAAACTTCTTAAAATGAATCGGATGGTTCTAATTGATCAATTCAAGTTGTTTTCTTATATGTTACCAACTTGGTTATCCTATCCTCATACGATTTGTTGCAGTGGTTATTTTGGAAAGCACCTATACTATTCGCATCGCTGTATGCCTTTCTCAATGTTGATACCTCACCAAACAACGTTGACAGAATAATAAACGATACATGGCACATGGGTACGTTTCCCCATCGAATATCCATCTCTTCTTTCTGCTCGAATAGCAGACATACGACTCGTTTTATTGGGCTTGCTTTCACAATTTTCTTTCTTTCCCGTCAGCATCGACACTTACCAT
Organism: Entomobrya proxima; assembly: GCA_029691765.1. Classification (NCBI taxonomy): domain Eukaryota; kingdom Metazoa; phylum Arthropoda; class Collembola; order Entomobryomorpha; family Entomobryidae; genus Entomobrya; species Entomobrya proxima. Next base: position 23,816,400 of record CM056170.1, on the reverse strand, counting down.
AGCCATAGGGATGAAAATGGATGGTACCAAAGGTTAGGGTTGCAGCTTGAATATAAGTGAAGCAGTATACAAATACTGATAGCTATAAAGCTAAAGGCTATCCGTTTAGTTAAAGGATAGGTATATTTACTGAGGGTAGGAAGTAGGAAGGAGTTTTTCAGAAAGGATGAGTCTTAACAAAAACGTGTATGCTTTTTCCCTGCATTTTAAAAGCTTTTCGTGTGGTAAAAGCTTGAAACGGTATTTGATGATGAAAGGAGGGAGAAAAGTGCGAAGGGATCGGGCTAATGTTATTCAAACTTTGAATTTCCAAGAAGTATGTACTAAATAGTTTCTATATGCTTATGTTTGCATTTGGAATACGAGGGTAGATAGAAGAATGACGATTTTAATATCACATGAATGAAGAGAAGGGGATTGTATACTTGCATTAGTATGTATGTGGATACGTATTTTTGCCTTAGTTGCCCACAGCGGTATGCAATAACAAATTTAAGATAAGCAACTAAAGACTTAAACACGATTGGAGCGGGAGTGATATTGCTGGTTACATTCCTTTACAACATGTTTGCTTGGGCACAAAAAAAAACCCAACAGCGAAACTTCTACCAGCTTTTTGCATTATAGTAAAAAGTGTACCACTGCATGTAAGCTCCATTTAAGCTAATGCCAAAAATAATTTTGAAAGAAATTTGATGGTATAATAAATTGAGATTAAGATTGTGCTAATAAATTAATAGGCAGCGCGGACAATTTTCGGGACGGCAATGGGAGTCTCAAATTTTTTAATGTAAGGTCTGATGTCTGATGTCTGATGTATAATGCTTTGAATATGTACTGCAAACTTACAAATTATCAAATTAATAGTATGGCATAGAATACCGTCACGCATTTAAAGGATTAAACTAAACATAAGGATTTTAGTAATAGCCGGAAATGCGATTTATTTTTGATTTGATACTTAAAACATTATAAAAATGTACACATTAAAACAATAAAACTTTTAGCAATAAGTCACTTTTAAATAAAAAATCGAGCTGCATAATTTAAATGGTTTTACAATTCAGTCATTCGTTTTTTTAATACAGCGTTCTCTACCACGGAAAGATGGTTATTAAGCAATTCTTCGGTAGGACCATAGTGTGCCTGAATCCAGCCTCGAAGTAGACTTATATACTTAACTGCATCACTAGTCGTCACTGAGGAAGAATTCGGCGCTCCCGAATTTCCCAATGATACGAATCTTGGGTGGTGAGTTGGTAGCTCACCAGGACTGGCGTTATGATGATGATGATGATGAGGTGGAATTGACTGCGACGAAGAAATCGTGGAGGAGTTTGCACATGGATTTGATTGTACTTGGGATTGAAAATTTTGATGTCTCTGTTGTGGTTCGTTGTGTAACGCGGAGAGGGACAAAAAATCATTGAAGTTAAAGTCTCCGTGAAAGTTGTCATCATGCGAATGATCGTTCGAGTCTACCGAGTTGATGACTGTGTTTGTGGTACTTGTTACGACAGTTTGGGGAATCAACGCTTGATGCAAAGGTGCAGGATGAGTATTTATGGACGCTGGAGTTGAGGAAGTGCCACTATTGCCGCCATAATTACCACGAAGTTCTGCCAACACATTAGGCAAATTATTTCGTTTACAAAATACTCGGAGCCATTGTTTCGCTTCTCCGGTAAACTGCGGCAATCTATATGTTTCAGACAACTGAATTGCTTTCTCCATTAATGTACTAAGGTCGATATTGCTGATTTTGGAAGAATTCTGCTCCAACCAGTCATGCAATGATGATCCAATGGCACTATAGGTTTTCCAGATGAGCGCGTCACTTTTTGTTTTTGACTTTGGGTTAATGTACTTGTGCAGAATGTCATGTCTACAGCTCCAAATTGTCTGAATTGTGGAGGTGGCGACTTTCAGAGACTTTGCTACTGTTCCTTGAGTTTCTCCTTGCTCAATTCTACGAATTATGTTGACTTTATCTTCGAGACTAATAGTTCTTCGGTTTCGTTTGTTAGGATTTTCTGGTATTTCAACCAACTTATCAGCTAAAATCGTGGGAAATAAAGTTAACGTGTATTTAGTACTTGCAGTTTACGCAATTTTATTAAAACACGAATGACAAAAGAAAACAACCTACCAAGACTCTTAATGTCTCCTACTCCTTCACTTGTTTTTATTTCGACATTCAGCAGCTCTTCTGTAAGACACATAGAAAACTGAGTCATAAAAGGAACAATAAAAGTTAATTACATATAGCATTGAATCTTACGTGGGTCTTCATGTCCCAGGGTATTTCCAAGAAGACCATGCAAATTTTGTCTCTTGAGAAATCCAATAACCCACGTCCTGGTTCTCGGTACTGGTAGGTCTCGCAAACTGCTATCTTCCTCCATCAGTATTTTCGCTTTATTCAATATCATTTTATAATTCAGAGTGACACCTTTTAATCTTAGTGCTACAATCCAGTCCCGCAGACTTTCTTCTATTTGGGTATACTGGGGTTTTCTCCCTGAACCGGTTCGTCGTATGTAGTTCCCTTCACCTAATACAAAAATACACGACTTTAAATGTACTGACGTACTAAGGACCGACAATACGCCAACATCTCCAAAAAACAGCGTAAATCTGATATTGAAAAGTATTTTTCCGTACCCTGCAAAAGTCGTTCCTCGAACTGCTCCTTCTTGGCCTTCCATTTCTCTATGGTTCTTCTGTCAACATTATAAAGTAATCTTGCTTCGTCTACTGAGCGTTCTGATGCAAAGATAACAGCCTGTAACTTCTCCTCTACTGTGTACCCATCCGTTCTAGGGCGTCGCTTGTAGGATCCTTTGCTCTCCTGCTCTGCAATTTTTATTGCATTTCATAAATGAACAAGGAATCACAAACAATGAAAATGAGCATGTTAACTTCATATTTACAAATTTAAATCTAAAGTCAAGAACAAACCTCAAATTGATAAAAACACAAATTACCTATTTTACACTTTGCTTTCCTCCAGTCCCGAACCCTCTTAGGTTGAAGTCCAAACTTGTCTGCAGTGGCAGCATTAGAATGTGTTTCTGCGTACTTAAGAACCCTCAATTTAAACTCTGGTGGATAACCACTGCCCGGTTTTAACACCGGCTTTGCATTCGCTGTATCCTCCTCTTCACTCGTGTAATCATCCGGCACACTGTCCAACCTTCGAGGCTGTTTTGGCCGTCCCCGTTTTCTTTTTGGCTTTGCGGATTCACCAGAACGTTTCCTCTTCTTTTTTTCTGCTGCATTTACCTTGCCCTTTGCTTTCACCACCTTCCTTTTCTTCTTCTCCTCCTCTTCCTCTGAGCTTTCATTCCAGGACGCTGACGACAGGTTATCCTCCTCGGAGGCAACACTCGACTCATAATTCTCACTTTCAATCTCCTTCTTAATCTCGATCATGTCATCCGACTCCAAAAGCTCAGCTCCGCCGCCACCATCCTCACTTTCACTCAATTCCAGGTCACTCGGACTCAGCTTAATAACAGCATCATACGTCTCATCGCTGTTATTCAGTCCCTCTACCTTGTTCTTATCTTCTGTTCCATCCACCTTCTCAAGTACAAGCTGATCCTTCTGCTTGTCAGGGTCCTGTGCCGGAACTTCTAGTTCCCTTTCAAGGCATTCTGTCGAGGTGTTGTCCAGGTCCATTGTCCCACGAAAGGCCAAAACAACCTGGAACTCTCCAAAGGGTCACTGGAAGCTTGAATTCCCCATTTTCAGAGGTCAGGAGTTCTATATTATCGCATTTAAGCTGACAGGAGTACAGCTCCAGTTCCAGTTAGAAACTATGAACAGCTGAGCAGATAGACGGAGTGCACAGAAGAGTGCATGAGCACAGGAGGTGCGTGAATGCATGCACGTCTCTGGCTCAACTTGCCCACCAAGCCAGCAGTCCCGAAAGTGGCTAAATTGGAGCATTTCGGCTTTCGTCTGAACGGCTTGTTGCCCATTTTCTTCTGCTGCACTTGCTTGCAAAAGCTCGTTCGGCCCTTGGTCAGTGATACATAATTGACTTAAACAAGTTGACTTACGAGTAATTAAATGATTTTAAAAAGTGACATTTTAAATATTATCTGATGACAAGCGATATTCACCGCTAGCCCTTGTACAAGTTTACTTAATAAGTAAGACATTTTTTGTGGACAGGCTGACGACTGACGTGACAAAGGGTACATAAACCAGGTAATTGCATCGCTCACAACAGAGACTACAAAATATTTGGAATGTGTAGGTAAATGTTAGAAGTCAAAGTATTTAATTTTGCATTTGTTTTAGTTGAAAACCGAGAATGGCGTTCATTTGTGCGATATCCAACGAAGTGCCGGAAACGCCCGTGGTGTCGCCGGCCTCTGGTTCGGTCTTTGAGAGACGTCTGATTGAAAAATACATACATGAAAATGGGAGCAAGGATCCTGTGAATGGGGAGCCTTTGGAACTGGAACAGCTGATTGAAGTGAAGACGCCGCCTTTTGTCAAGGCAAGACCTCCAACTCATACTAGCATTCCGGGGATTCTGAAGTCCTTGCAGGATGAGTGGGATGCGGTTATGTTGCACAGGTTTGTAGAACTGGCTATATTTTATTACGTGTTTGAAGCGAGGTCCTATGTGAATTTAATGCTTTAATGTCATTTTATTGTTCTGAAACAGTTTTACGTTGAAGCAGCAGCTTCAAACAGCCCGTCAGGAACTCTCGCATGCGCTGTATCAGCATGACGCTGCATGTCGTGTGATTGCTCGCTTAAGTAAAGAAGTTGGAGCAGCTCGAGAGGCGTTAGCCACTTTGAAACCTCAGCAAGCAATATCTGCTGCAGTTCCTCAAGTAGTGACCGCTGATCAATCAGCATCCAACAGTATGGAAGTTGTGGGTCTCAATCAAGAAATTCATCAAAAGCTTCAAGAAACCGCCGGAGTGCTTACTCAAGAACGTAAACGTAAAGCAAAGAGTGTTCCACCAAATCTGGCCACCACGGAAGACATAAGGGACTACACTGTCGTTGCGTCTCACACTGTAAGTACAGCTCTTGTCCGAATTTCATCAACAGTTACATTCTTTAGGGTATAATTTTTACCAAGTTCAAGCTCACCATACACTGAAAATGTTTACAGGGTTTGCACAGTGCTAGCTCGCCTGGAATTGTTTGCTTGGACGTCCAGCAGGACACATTGGTAACTGGAGGGAATGACAAGACTGTAACTGTCTTTAACAAAACTACTGAGCAAATTGTTGCGTCACTGAAGGGTCACCAGAAGAAGGTGATGCAAGTGGCTTGTCACCCAACTGAGCAAATTGTCATGAGCGGTTCTGTTGATACAACCGCTAGGGTTTGGCATACTCCCACTGGACAGTGTCTTCAGGTTATTCGGGCTCACTCGCATTCAATCACTGGTCTGTCACTACATGCAACTGGTGACTATTTGCTCCTTTCCTCAATGGATAGCCACTGGTCATTTGTGGATCTACGAACTGGTGCAATTTATGCTAAAGTTTTGGGAGATGAAGAACACCCACTCACGGCGGCCAAGTTTCATCCGGATGGTCTTATCTTTGCTACGGGAACTTTGGGTGCCGATGTAAAAATTTGGGACTTGAAAGACCAACAAAATGTGGCAACGTTTACTGGTCATCAGTCTACAATTACATCGATTGCGTTTTCGGAAAATGGTTATTATTTGGCTACAGCAGCAGACGATTGTTCTGTGAAATTGTGGGATTTGAGGAAACTCAAAAATTTCAAGACACTCCAAATGGATGAAGGTTTCGCTATTACGGATGTGACATTTGACTACAGTGGCTCCTATTTGGCTCTTGCTGGAAAGGACGTTCGCGTGTACGGTTGCAAAGCTTGGAATGAAATTGCCAACTTCAGTGCACATTCAGCAGTTGCTACTGGTGTACGGTTTGGAGCTGATGCAGAATGGATTGCGTCTGGGTCGATGGATCGAAGCGTAAAAATCTATTCTCGTTCAAAGTAATGTTAATTTTTCAGTTTACATGTAATCTTCAAATTCGTTTATCGTTTTATAACAAAGATTGTATTGTTACTTGTAAGTGTTTATAGTTAAGTATTCTGTTGAATGTATGAATTTGAGTTTATGATTAAATTGCTGTTATATTTGTTAGAAAATTTGATTTGTAATGTCTGTTGAATAAAGAATAAATGTTTTTCACGTTAAACAGATAAATAATATTTATTAAATATAGATTCAGTTTTACTTTTACATTGAAGTACAAATTTCATCACGTTACAATCAAGTTTAATTGTTGCCAAAATAAATATGGATAACATAGCATATAAATTTGGTACATAAAATCTACGTTTTCATAAATCATCTACCAAAAATTCCGCGCTAATGGATGCTCGACACAATAGCCCTTGTTTTTGAAAATTTCCTGAGCGATAGAATTCTTTAAAATATCTCCGCTTTCAGAGGGTCCTCCAAGCATGCACTGAACATTGTATTTTACTCTTTGCCTAGCCTTCAAACAAAACAGCTCGGCAAGGTGAAGCTGTAAAACAAAAAAAGGAGTAGCAGTGTGATTTAGTACCATTCAACATATTTAACTAGAAACGGCTTTCAATTCATCTCAACACATCAAGTACCTCAACTTCAGCATTCCTCAGACCAATACAATACGCTCTGGATGCTCTACTCAGGGCACAGGTCATTGCATAGACATCGATGGCGACATTTGCCAACCTCTTCAGGTGCACTTGCTCTTCAATGATTGTATTTCCATGATTCCGTAGGAGTACTTCCGTAGCAAACTGAAGCCGAAGTACGCTGTACTCTAGGCATGTTTTCGCGGCACTTTCTAACGTTGGATGCAAATACCGATCTAAATGCAAATTGAGTTTTGGATTGTCGTTCGCATGATGCCGATGTTCAAACATTTTCTTGAGAATCAAATTCGGATATTGGAATGGATTCCGCAACTTTTTCACCAAGTCCCTCAAACCTTGCCCTGCATGTTTAACACCTACAAACAACAGAATACCCTGTACTATTTCATAGCTTTTGACTAAATTATGTTCCAATCGGCTGGAGCCATTAGGCATTAGATGATATATAAAAAGTATTAAAGCTATTAAGTTTGCATTTTACCATTCAATGCTACAAGCAGACGTAAAATTTCATTTGTTCCTTCAAAAATTGACATAATTCTGGCATCTCGCAAGGCTCTCTCTACAGGATAATCCCTCATATATCCCATGCCACCCAGAATTTGCAAGCATTCACTGATCCCCTTATATCCTGCCTCGGAGCTAAATATCTTTAGAAATTATGACACTATCGTTAGTCGATTAGTCGTTAGTATATTTTTTATAAAGGAAACAAAACTAAGTATTATTAGATATGTAATTAGGTTTTACTGACTTTGACCATGGCTGCTTCTTGAGCACAATCCTTGTAGTCGCCACTGTCGATTAAACCTGCAGTGGTGTACGCCATGGATTCCATTGCGTAAATATCCGTTGCTAACATAGCAAACTTTTCTTTAATTATTGCAAATTCGGCCAATGGCTTTCCAAACTGCTTTCGATTGATGGCATGCTCGGCGACTAGGCTCATTAGTTTCTTCAAAAATCCTAGAAAGTGTTTTAATTAATAGGTATTCCAATGCAATAAATATTTATTAGCACAAAGTTAAAAAGTCTCGAAATTCCAAGTACCTGCACCAGCGCTACCCATACTAAATCGTCCACTGTTCAAAATGTTCATTGCAATTTTGAAGCCGTCTCCCTCTTGCCCCAACACATTCTCAACGGGAACCTTTACGTTATCGAAATGCACCTCCGTAGTATTTGATCCTCTGATGCCATGCTTATCTTCCGGTTTGCCACTTGTAACCCCTCCAAATTTCCTTTCCACAAGAAATGCAGTAATAGCTTTAGACGCTCTCGTGTCGACGTTGTCATCCTATAAGCACAAAATTATTTAGTATTCCTATTCATATAGTATGCGAATACGTTTTTTAACTGAACTTATAATTGCAAATTTATATTGCAACTTACGGCTGTCCTAGCAAAAACTGTAAAAAAGTCAGCCGTTCCTCCGTTGGAAATCCAAATTTTATTTCCATTCAAAATCCAATGAGTGCCATCCGTTGACATTTCCGCTTTCGTTCGTATAGATCCAGCGTCCGACCCACTGGAAGGTTCGGTAAGTGCAAACGCAGCAACCATTTCCCCAGAGGCGAGCTTGGTCAGGTATCTTTCCTTTTGCTCGTCATTTCCGTACAACAACAGCCCTTTATATCCAATAGTCTGATGAGCAGCCAGCGTTACCGCGATCCCTCCATCCAACGATATTATTTCTTGAAGTCGCGCATATTCAGTTGCATTAAGTCCCAGACCGCCATACTCTTGAGGAACCTGCTGTCCGTATAGTCCAAGTTCCTTCAAACCTTGTAACACCTCCTCTGGAATTTTCCCCTCCTCGTCAATTTTCTTTGAGTCCACTAAAATCATTTTAAAAACTCCTCAATTCAACTTTGAACTGCATTATACTCAGGTAATTTTTAGGTGAGACGTTTTCTTACCTTTTTCTTCAAAAAACCTTTCGATAGGAGCTAACATTTCATGCAGGGTTTCATGTTGTTCCTTTTCCAACACCTCAGGAAATACCAGCAGAGAACGGTCAAAGTTACCCAGAAATATGTCCTTTCCGAAGGAGGTTTTGTACAATCGACCATCCGTGTTTTCTTCCCTCACATTTGCTGGCCCTCTTTCCTCATGTCGTCGCTTTTCCAAAGCGTCTTCCTCTTGGGACAAGGGTACCGACTTGTTGCAAACCGGCCCTGACGACTTTGTGGACACTGACGCACTTGGCGTTACAAAGCCACTTGTTCTACATTTTCGGAGACTCTTATGAACAAAACATGAAGAACATTGTCCTCTAAACTTAGTGATTACACTAATTGCTGAATACGGCCTAATCATGCTGCTGCTAAACATACAAATCGTGAAACCGCAATGTCACTTTGTAAGCGGATTAATATTTTATGATATGATGCTTGATTCCGCACAACCTACCACAGAAAATTTGCGCCACAGACTCTAGTCACTCTGCTGATGTTTGCTCATCGGACTCATCTCACAGTAAACGATCATCTGCTTGCCGACTAACAAACAACAAAGACATGTTTCATGCATTTAGCATTTTTTACATGCAGAGTTTGCAGAGCAGAGTTGATTGATGTACGTTTTCCAATGCAATGAATAGGAATAGAAATCAATGTTGATTATCAAAGTTCCAGACAGTCACTGATATAATGTAGGTAGTTTAAGAATAGGTAGCTAATCAAAATCTTCAAATAATCAAGCAATTTTCCTCAAAGAATATTTTATTCGCTAGTTCTCAGGTCTCATAAGCGTATGTATTTAGTTTAACAGCATATTTGTTTGCTTTAAGAGGTGGAGATTTTGAGTGAATATGTTAATTTTTTCTAAGAGTGTGTACAGGTTTATTTTCCTGAGCACTAATTTAGAAGACGACAAAGATTTGCTAATACGGGGATAATAGAAGGACAATAGAAATTTGCATATCTTTCGTTGAAATTTTGCAACAGTACTTGAATTAGGTATTCCCCAAAAAATTAACCCATAGTCGATTATACTTATAACGTATGCACATTAATCTTCAGACCATTCTCGATTCTTCAATCAAAAGTTTTAAGATTGAGATGCTGCGAATAAACAGTGAAAAACCACTGCAGCAATGTGCTAAGTGTTGTCGCTCTTAAATCCTAAATAATTAAAATGGGAGAAAACTGCCTGCATTATTGCATCTTTTGTGATAAAGCCGAAACACTCAAATTCATATTATGTTGTACTTAGTAAATATATTTTGAAACTATTAATACTCAAACCTATATACCTATATGAAAGCACATCACCCGTCAGCACCCATACAAACATTTAAGATTGTTTAAGGACGAACCATGATTAACTATTGGATGCAGAGGTTGAATAATATATGAATGAATGAGTGATTATGAAAGATTATGGTTGGTCTTGCATCGCAAATCAAGGGATATTATGCGATCTAACATAATTTAGCTCATCTGACCTGTTTGTGTCACAGCCATATTTACTCAAGATCCAAGTTTCAATGGACTTTGTGCTTTCTTGGAAAATTGTACAAACTGATAAATATAAGATAAAACCTGGTGACTTTTATGCAAACAGCTTGTGCTGATTTCATCAAAACAGATGCAATTAATGGTTGAGATAAATTTTTAGTTGACCAAATAAAAATATTAATTATTTTATGCCAGGAGTACAAATGTGCTGAACAAGGTTTTTAATTTTTTACTCATTAACGTTTCGTTAAGAAAAATATGATTTTTCATATGATGAAGAAAGTTGAGGTTGAACCCTTGAATGCAACTCGCTTGATCGACAAGAAAGCAGGTAGATTGGAAGAAACTTCCAGGAAAATTCAAATAAACCTTCAAAGTTTTTCGAACAAGCTCCTGGAAAATGAGGAAGAGTACCGTAGTTTTGTGGACAATTTTAATTACATTTCCAAGTGCGTTTTCGTCAGGGTTCTACAATGAACGAGGATCAAGAAGGTAATTACGGTTTTAATACGTACTCGTATCATATAATGTCGCATATGATTGCTTTCAAACTAAAATACCACATTATTGGTTTTTTTATATTTTACTTTATGATTATACAGCTTTAAGGATTCATTTAAAAAGGGAACGTTTCCTGCCAAAGTGATAAATGGATTACAGAGAGAGGTAAGTAATAACACGACAAATCGTAATGGCATCATATATCGTGATAATAATTCTGGAAAATAACCAGTTAATTAACCGATTTTTTTGATTATGTTTATATGAAGGTATCCTCGTTGGAGAGTTCGATGAGCCATATTCAACATGAAGTGGAAGTGATGGAAGATGCGACTAACCAAATAGAAAAGTCGGTAAATGAACAACAAACGATGCTTGAAAAATTAGATGAAGATTTCAAATCTTTGGAGAGAACATTGTCAACTCATACAAATATGTTGAGCGAGTTAAGGCAAATTGGTAAATTAACAACACGTGTTTATAGTTCAGCTTTTGGTTAAAACCTAAAGACATAATATTTACCACATTCATTATGTATTTCCTATTGAAAAGTACAACCCGATGAAAAAACATTTTCATTTTCCAGTAAGTTGTTTTGTGAAACGTTTACATTTTTAAAAAGATTAAAGTTGATGTTTTTAATCAATAATTTGTCTTGTTTGATGCAATAGATGAAACTTGCGGTGGAATTCTTCAAGCTCAGTCAGGCTATGCATCTTACACCAGTTCTTTTGGTTATAAGGGGCAGCTTCGAACATTACGAAAACTGCGAAGTGCTTTTCTGCCTGCTTGGCTAGCATCCTCATGCGTTTGGGTCATTCAGGCCAATCATCGTTCAACCATAAAGTTGACTGCGGATGTAGATACAAAAATACTTTTTGTAATTACTAAAAAAACTGAAACAACCGAATAATATGTTATAGTTTTGTAATCTTGTGTACACTCACAGGTACTAGAACTACCGTACTTCAACAATGATGATGGTTATCCAAATGGCGCCTTTGTCTTGAATGGCGTGTCAGATGGCACAACGCCACGTCTATTTCAACAGCCAAGAGTTGTGAAGTATGTTTTACATGAAAATGTCCGCGCGTCCACTTTTGGGTTTGGTTTATGTGTATATTATAAATAAATGGTTTCAGGTTACAGATGAGTGTGACATACACATTCCAGGGCCCTTTGCTGTTTGTTGTACTTCTGTTTCCCAGAAATGCTCCCGTAAATGCCCTGAGTCCCTTTAGCCTTCGATTTCATTACGACAGCCACGGACAACGAAGGATGACCAACACATTGTTTATGCATCAAAGTGTAGATATAAATAGTGGATTAATGAAGCGTACAATCAGTGAAAATGATTTTGAAATGCCTGCTTTGCTCAGAAACAGCTCCACCACTACAACAACTGTATTTACTTCCTTCATTTTATCAAATTTCACTACGAGGCTACGTCTACGGACAGAATGGGATCCAGAAAAATGTTCAGATAAAGTATTCTTTGCTTCCATACCCGTAACAGACTTGCTATTTAACAGAACTGGAAATAACAGCGGTCAAGTAACAAAGTACGAATATTAATATTGAATTCATTCCTATTCCTCCTATTATTATTCCATTACATTTTAAAGAGTTACGTAATGAAAATAAAATGAAATACAATTTATTTGATAAAGCCTATGTAACTTATCGAATTCCGTGCGCAACAACTTGCTAACAAGCTATGGTATTCCCGTCATGGTTTTTATCGTTAAACCAAAGGGCCAACCGTTCCCCTTTAATATGTCTTGGAATTCAGGTAAATGCACAAGTATTTAGCACTTCATGTTCTGTTGAGCATCGTACTATTAATTTTGAAATGTACCATGCACTAAGCATGTCGTGTGTTCTTCCTCAACTTTAGATCCTCAGTATCGTTCGGTGTTTGTTGATTCCGGAACGTTGTATTCGTCTACATCCAATAGAACATGTGGCGATGTTCTGGGGGGTACTTCTGGTCAAATATCCTACAAGCCAAACGGTTTTTACCGAAATGGCGAACGATGTGTCTGGGTGATTGCTCCCCAGCCGGCTCCCCGAGCAAGTGGAATTGAGATATACTTTCAGCAGATTCAAACGGCCAGTCATAACTCAGAGGAGGCAATGAAATATGACCCTGTTTATCTCATGGAGCTCACAACCATTGACGGCAATGAAAGACCAGACGGACCAAAGATAACGATGCTAAACAACACCATAGTTAACTATAAAGCAATGAGTAAAGAGGTATACCTGGTGTTCTATTCCGATTTTTCTTCCACCAATTACGGTTTCCAAGTAAAATGGAACGCCTACGGTAGTTATATTGAAGACAATGGATTGAACATTTCCAGTACAGAATACAGTTTTGCTTCTAGCAACACGGGAACTGTAACCCTCCGTAAAGAAGATTCGAGGTTCTTCAGTAGCTTGTACCAAGTTTTTATATTTGTGCCCAACCTGCCTTCTTCCTGGCGCTCAACACCGAACTACATGTTTGGCATGAATTTCCAGTTAAATTACACTGGTGCGATTGATGGAGGTTCCGGAGAAAGCACGAACTGCATTCAAGAGGAATTTTACATTTTCACTCCAGTAAACAATGGGATTATGGAACAGCGGCAGATGTAAGTCGCTAGTCATTGTTTTAAAATATTCGATCATTGTTACGTTGCAAAAATTGTAAGTATACTTTACCCTTAAAATACTCAGAGACTGCTTAAGCCCAGGGAAAGCTACCATTAAAAATGCAAATGGAATGATGTTGATGATTTGGAAAAATTCCGGGAAATCCAGGGTGGAGAGCAATGTGACATTGAATTTCGCTTGGAATCAAGGTTCGCAAACATTCTAAGAATACGTTCGATTTTTTTCAGTATTTGAATTCATTTTTATTTTTATTTTAATAATCTTTTGTAGAATTTCCGGAAAGTAAGAAGAATTAAACTTTGTTATTTATGTTAGGCTAACATGGTAAAAAACTATATTTTGCATTTAAAAGATGCATGCCGGAATGTTCAATTCAAATGTTATACCCTTTTTCAGATGACACAAGGCTTGTGAAATTGGAAAGTGAGTTAAACGTTCTTGATACTTTCACTAGCGCATTTGAATTGAATACATAAGAAGGTAAAGAATGACTTTCTGTAGATGATAAATGTGGAGGAGTTATGATTGGTGAAAGAGGCGTACTCAGATACAAGTTGGACCAAACTTACAATCCGAACGAACACTGCATTTGGCTATTGAATGCCCCCAACAGTTCCAGTGTGACAGTAAAAGTTCTGAAGCAAAGGTTTTCAACCACAGATCACCTTGTACTGAACACTATCGACACAAATACAGGAACTCTCAAAAATGAATCTACAGAATTACTCGGGTACGCTTATCCATTTTTTGACTAGATAAGAATTACGTAAGGAGCATGAAGCCGATAAAGCTCTAATTTCACTTTTTGCATTACACATTAATTTGTCATTTGTTTACAATGTTTGTTTTTGAATGCATGTTTTACATGTTTACATATTGGTCATGTGCACGATGACCAATACGTAATTTTCTCTCGCGCATGAATGGCGAACAATGGCTTTTGCAGTTGGAAGCACAAATTTTTTGACATATTTCAATGCCATACAATACAGCATAGCGGCTAGTTACTAGAAGTAGTGGTTTGGTAACGTTTCACAACAAAGTCCACTTCATTTCTTGTGTAGAGAAGTCACTTACTTTGCCATTTACTTTGTTGGAAAACGTTCCGTCAGTAGCGTCATTGTATCCCAGTTTATTGTAAACAGTAAAACTAAAGGTGTCACAAGGTTTCAAGCATAGGTAAGAAGATGAACTGTTGTGCACGAATTGCAATTCTCAACATCTCAACGTCAAGGTGGATAGGGGATTAGACGACAATTTATGAGAGAAGTCCGGAATTCAATTTAAAATGAGCTGTTATAAAACCGAAAAAGCTTGACTCTTAGATAAATAATTCAAGGATATAATTCCTAGATACGATTTTTCCTGTCACTGTGACAGATTACAGCCTGCTTCAGCTAATGATTTAGCTTGAACATTCCAATTCTGGAATAATTCTATACGAAAAACATGGGTTTTTGTGATTAAACGTAAAAACGGGATTTTTGTTTAAATATAGGTACGAAAACTACACGTTAAATGATTCATTGGTAGTAATTTCCTTTCGCCCTTCCGGTGAGAATTCACTCCGAAAAGGGTTCATTCTTCAGTTCTGGAGCACCTATGAATCCAAAAATGAGACCTTCTCTAATTCAGAGGATTCAGTTACTAATGAAGAGTATATCGAGTTTCGACTACGCCATTCTGAGACTCGTTTTGCGCGATTTTTGTTCGACGAAGCCAATCAAACCTCTAAACTAGGAATTAAACAGTTGCACATAATGGCATACAGTGCGGCAACTATCGCAAACGTTGCCGCTAAGCCTGCTCCTATTACTATAAACTGGACGATGGGGATATTTAAAAAGAATCGTGACAGCTGCATTTTTGATTCGATCGCGTTTTATACGACTGTAGATCTGACGTGGTTGAAAAACGTGGAGTTTCCCCATGACAATGACACGGCAGTGTGTCCAAATCAAGTGAGAGTAGCCAGTAGACCGAATCTTTTTAAAGCAGAAAACGGAGCGTTTCTCATGGTTTACAAATTGATACCATTTCCAGTTGAGGATGACTCAAAAGGAGACGAGCGAAGAATTGATTTCATTCATCGTAGTGAAATAGGGAATTCAAGCTCCCATGTAAAAGCACCCGAGAAGACAGAAGCGGATACATCACTGGAAAGCTTTCACTCCCGGTCTTATCTTGAACGTGTTAGATATATCGAACGAATGCTATCCCGTTACCATCGACACTACCCTTACTCCCTTGATAGGGCCTCGGAGTGAGCAATACGTATTTTGAAACCACTCGACTTGAATTGAATATTTGCATTATAAATATTATGTAACAGCTAAGCACAATAAAAACTTTGTTATACGATCTGGAATTTGGAATATCACAATATCACATTATTAAACTTTTGTTGTCTGGAGTTCTCTGTTTTGCTGAGTCAGCGTCTTCTTTACAATTTCTTCAAAAAGCTCTGAACTACTGATAATATAGGTGCCTGCATTGCATAGGTATTTAATTTCTCGTCAAGATTGTGAATTATAAAGCTCTGCTTCAGAAGCACTTTGATATTGAATATATACCTAGAAACCACCCATTTCAGATTATGATGGCGACATTACAAACAAACCAGTTAACAAATTTCCTTATAATTTTGCACTTATACCATTAATTTCAAATTAAATATTGACTTCATGTCTATGAACTGCATTTGCAAAGCAAAGGTCAACAAAAAGGATTTGGAGACAAGATTGAAGAAATCAATTTTATGCATCCTTATTGAATAATATTTATCATCATACATGTCTGCATGACATGCTTGATGTATTTTTATTTGAATTGATAAACTGAGCAAAATATAACCTTTGTTATCATAAGACGACACTCTTACCCAAGAAGAGACTTAAAGATCATCATCATAATTCAATACACCATTTTAAATATTCTTATGTTATTTCAGTATATATTAAAAATTTTAAAGAACTTGATGGGATTTTCCTATCTTTTGTGTGTGTGGGTGTCAGTGAACATTTTTTGTTTATCATATCATCTTTAAAGACTAAAGACGGGTTAAAGGCAAAAGCATAAATATTTTATATGTTAAGTTAATACGCAACTACACAAGCACGTAATTCTTCTTGGAATGGAATTGACGCAGCAGAGTTGAAAGTAAATAGTTACAAGAAAACAAGACAAGTGCTTAACGTGACTGATATACCTACCTAGATTTAGCCGGACAACATTATTATTATTCAAATGACTTAGAAGCAAAGGGATTTGATTGAACAGATCATTTAGTAAAAGAATCTCTTAGGACACAGAGCTGCAGTTCGGAAATAGTTTTTCTACAAATGAGAATGACGTTAAGGAAAGATTCATTTAGCTTATGGCGCGGCATAATACTTGTAGTGATAGCGATTTCAGGAACTTTTAGCAACGCAGATAACTACGCTCATCTTCGGGAATCACGAAGGTAGGCAAAAAAATATATTATAAAAATAGCTAGTAATAGTAAATAGAATAATAAAAAATAAGTAATATGTGAACTTTGTAAATAATGCTGTTTCCAAAACCACCAATGCATGAGCGATAAAAATATAAGAACGAATTAAACGGTTGAATAAACTAAATAATAATGTTGTTTGTCTGGAAGCATAAAAGATGCCCTTCCCAAAGATGACGAGTTTTCGCAGTCCAGAGCGATACTGGATATGCGTCACAAGGTAAATATGTCATAGTCCTAAGTTTAAGTGTGCTAAAAATTAAATTCAAGTGGAAATCCGCATTGTTTATGAAATAGATTTTCAACTTGGAAAGCTCAATTAAAAGTATGAACACGGAAATTGAAAAAATTTCCTCGCAAAACAGCAATTTGCAATCGTCTGTTATACAGCAGAAGGCAATGATTGAAAACCTTAATGTCGAATTCCATTCTCTCAAGGAGGTTTTGTCAGGACATGCAAATACAATCGGTGACTTGGAACAACTTGGTATGCGACTGCTATAAGTAGTAACATCTTGAGCAATATCAAACTAAATTCGGTTCTTTAGCTTATAATTTTGCAAACTTATTTTTTCATTTATTTTTCTTTCGAACAGCTAGCACGGATGAGAATTTATTCGCTATTTCCAGTAAGGCCTTACGCATGACACACACTGGTGCATCAATGAATATACAATGTTAAGAATTACAATATTATTATAGGCTTGAAATAAATTTGCAGATCAAACATGTGGAGGCATGCTAGTGGGTCAGTCCGGCTCAATAGTATTCTCTAGTGCAGCATTAAGAGGGATCCGATATCCGTCAACATGCATCTGGACAATACGTGCAAACAATCGGGGAACCGTTAAAATTACAAACACGCATGTATGTCTGTTCGCAAATATGTATAAAATATTTTGTCTAAAAATCAAATGCTTATTCGAATTACGAATTTGCCATTGCAGACTTATAGAAGTTATGCATATACTCGTCCTAATGCGTACGTGGTGGAGATTATCACCAAAAATGGAACAAATATGACAAGCGTGCAACCTTCTGACTTGACAACGAAAATAACACGGTACATTGCAAACATTAACAAATATAGAAAATTTTAAAAATCATTAATAAAAATTCGGTTGTCTTATCTCATTGTAGACTGGAAAGAAATATTCCCCAACTTTTTAAAGGTCCGGTTGTATTCGTTGTCTATGTTCTCACTTCATACCAAAGTGACGATTACTCCGAAATCGATTTGCACCTTCATTTCGAAGGTCTGGGAACACTTGTCCAGAAGACTACCCATTTCTCGCATGAAAGCTTGTATGAAAACTCTGGTAACTTTAGTAACACTCAGATAGAAGATTGGCGGAATCCATGGATTGGACAAGCAAATGCAACAACTTATACACTAGAATATACGTCCATTGTCATTTCCAATTTCTCGACGAAGGCGCATTTGCAAGTGATCTTAGAAAATGGACAATGTGGAGACAAAGACACAAGCCTTGTAGTTGTTACCAATCTTTTGGAAAGTAATGTCGACTTTGTCGAGTAAGTGGGTTTATTTAGTATCGATAGAAATACACAGTTCATCCAGGACTTTGTCTTAAACCTTAAAACACAAAAATGACGTTTATTATAACCTTTATCATATATTATGTATTGTTTTTTAACTACAAACTTTGTTTTAAAGTTGCTGCAAGCAGAGTTGCGACGGCAAGAATTCATTGATCAATTACGACAATCCTTTCGTCATTTTAATTTTCAAAAAGTATGGAATTCCGTTGAAATTCAGCTTAAACTGGGAAGCAGAAACGCCATACCCATCCACCACAAGTATTACATGAACAAATTACACTGGCTTTATGTGATTCAAACTGATACTTTTCAACAAATGGGAAATTTCTAATTAATATTTAGGAATAGGAACCGAACCCGGAAATCTTTATGGACATAAGTGTGGAGAGGTCGGTCCAACTTACTTGCTCTTCATTTATATGCAATAAATTCACATAAATCACAAGAAACTATTACAAAACGGTTTCGTGGGTGCTGGCAGCAATCCGCAATGAAGAAGTGCTTGTAGACTTGCGGACAGATAGACGCACATGAAAAACTGCTAACAACATGATTATCTATTTACTTTTGACAGGTTCTTGGCGGAACTAGCGGGACCATCCTATATAAGCCTCACGTTTCTTACAGAAATGGAGAACGATGTATTTGGGCAATTGTTCCTCAACCTCGTCCACGATCATCAATTGTTATAAATGTAGGAGCAAATGGCGTAGAGTCCACCTACGACCATCTCTATGTTTTGGAACTTACTGATGTTAATGGCACCGCACTGGAAGACGCTCCCAAAATAACCCGACTAGGCAGATATGGCTCATACGAAGCACACAGCAGGGAAGTATATATTGTCTTTTATTCGGATTCTTCCGTCACTGGTTATGGGTTTTCAATCACGTGGCGATCCACTGGTCAAGTCGTCAAGACGGGAAATGATGTCACGACGAGGTTTATGATTTTAAAGGATGAAAATGGGGTGGCAACTAGTTTGCAAGAAAGACCGAGTCTCACAACTAGCGTATATCAAGTGTTCCTGTTGACGCCTATAGTTCCTTATTCCTATATTTTTGGAATGCAGTTGCATATCAATCAAACGCATCCAACACCTGCCAATTGTCTAAATGAAGATATTCAAGTGTTTACGGCCGTGGATGGTGTTCTAACCAAGCCGGATATGGAAGAGTAGGAATCAGATTTTATTTTACTTGAAAATTTCATTTTCAAAAGCTTTAAAAGAATACCTACACAAATTTACTTAGATTATGCAGTGCTCAGACAGAACCGGGAAAAATAGCAATCGAGAATGCAGATGGGATGGCCATGATTGTTCTAAACGATAGGAACCCTGGTGCACATTTAGCCATGAGCTTTTCCTGGCAAGAGGAATTTGGTGATGGTAAACCGAGCTTTGAAACAATTATTTTTAAATGAAAAATCTATCCAGAAATGTTCCAGACACATTTTCAATTTTTATATCACTTTTGTATTGCCTTAATCTAGGTAACACAACGTATGTCTCTGTAGAAAGTAAGTTCAAAGTTATCAAAATAAAATATTGAGTTGTTTCATGTACCAATACATGATTAGTTCATGCAAACTTTGATGTATGTTTCAGACAACGAATGTGGAGGGGTCATCATTGGTGACAAAGGGGTTCTCAAATACAAGATTGGAATCGACTATGCAAACAATGAGCGTTGTGTGTGGCTTCTTCAAACTCCTAACCATACAAGCATTACGCTCAAACTGTTAAAGGACGGATTCGAAACTTGCTGTGACAGTATTCTGGTAACGACAATTGACCCAATAAATGGAACTCTAAGAAATGACACAACAGTTATCAAGTAACAAACACACCTAACAAAAATCGTGTCTGAATGAAACATAATAGGATTTAAATACCAAATCTCGAAATAAATCATTTTGTTTATGTTATATTGAAGCCGCCTAAATCGGACTCGAACCTTTGATGAATCCGTCCTTGTGATTGTGTTCAGAAGCGACACATCAACACGTGGCCGTGGCTTTGCCCTACAGTTTACCGGTAACGGAGAAGCCGAGACTTCCACAGAGTTCCGTTATCAACTAAGGCATCATGATGAACCGTTTGGAACAATATCTTACCCCAGCTCAGAATGGAATGACCCTATACCCGGAAAAACAGACATTTTGGTGATTGCGTCTAGCATAAAAGTGGGACTGGACGAAGACCCGTTAACAATGCCAACAAATATTAGTTGGATTTCTGGAGTCTTTAAGAAAGCGAACGATGATAACTGTTCTTACGAGTCTGTAACATTTTATACAACTCCAGATGCTCATGGGTGGCTCATGCGAGAAAGATTTCCAAATGTCAATGACACAAGCTCTTGTCAGGAGGAAATTACTGTATCGAAAAAAGCAGATATCATTAACACAGTCTACTCTGCTTTTGTTGTCGTTTATAAGCACGTTTATGTGGAAAATGAAGAAGACCAGGAAGTGATGAAGATGGGCTTCACTTTCGAAAAAAGTAATAGGAAAAGTTATAAAGTAAAACAGACTTTGATATGAAATTAAGCAATCTGTTTTTTATTATAGGTGCGGGTTGTGGGGGTGTTATTATCGGAGATTCTGGAGAGATCAGCTACAAGGAAGACGGGAAGTATTCAAATGGAGAAAAATGTATCTGGCTTATTCACGCTCCGCAAGCTGAGAAAATTAGGTTTTATCTGGAACGGAGTGGATTTGAAGCGTGCTGTGATCTCATCTACGTGCATACAATCAGTGACAATGGAACTCCTCTCCAGTCGGCTCTAATTCAGCAGGGAAACAGGTCAGCTCTGGTTAACGGCCCTGTGGCTATTGTTGTTTTCACTTCTGACGGTTCCGTCACGGGTGATGGATTTCGGTTGATCTACTCTACACATACGAATGCTTCGGAGCCGTTCCCATTTACCTACCATCTGGAACACAGGAACCAACCCAGTGACAATCGATACATTTTCCAGGTGGAGAAAAATGAGGTGGTTGTGACAGCTTTCAGTCCGGAGCTCTATCGTGTGGGAACTCAAGGAAGGACACAGTTAACCATCGCATCTATGCGTCCTCAAATTGACGAGAGTTGTAATTCGGATCAGTTGTCAATATATGAAGTGTTTGGTTCGGACCGCGGTCTTGTTTTCAGCAAATCTTTCAACGCTTTGGATGTTTTGAAAACAGATTCTTATCGTACGGTGCATGACGAAATGCTCAATGGAACTTGTAGCGCGTTGGAAAACAAAAATCTGAACAATTGCAATAATATTTTAGAATGTGGGGATGTCCCCGAAAATAATGTTTTTAATATGAACGGGACCTCTTTTGTAGCCATTTACAAGAGTGCAAATGTTTCCGGAGATTTGGACTACAGGGGGCTTGTTATGATGAGTACAACAAGTTATTCTACTTTATCCTCCTCGTCTGCGTAGTTTTAAAGTATGATTTGGAATTCATTGTAAGTCTGTGAACCTAAAAATAATATCGTATGTCTTTTATATAATATATTTAACGCATAACGTAAATTAAAAAAAGAACTCGCAAATGTACTT
This sequence comes from Entomobrya proxima, assembly GCA_029691765.1. Lineage (NCBI taxonomy): Eukaryota > Metazoa > Arthropoda > Collembola > Entomobryomorpha > Entomobryidae > Entomobrya > Entomobrya proxima. The sequence continues at coordinate 23,794,498 of CM056170.1, read as the reverse complement.
TTATGCAAAATATCGGTTGAAATACATATGAATAAAGCGTAAAAATGAAGTATTCGTGGTTCAGTTCAAACGGAAGTTTTCCCATTTTTGTTATAAAAACGTGTAATTTATTTTGACATTAAACTGTGCTGACATGGAAGAATAACAGTGGCAAGTAATTGGCAGAATTTAACATTGATTAGCAGCAAGTTTCATTTGTATCTAATTCAATATTCTTCATTTTATATTCTTACTTTCCATCTCCGGATTGGGTTAATGCTATATCTTTGTTGTGGACACTTGAATAACGATTATTGCTTATTATTACATACTAGTAAATCATAGTATGTATTTTAAGTCAAGACTACGTGAAATTTTCATGAAAGAGTCCCTATGTAAAAGCATCTGGATATCATTGAAAGCAGAAAGGTAAGATTTTCACCTGGCCCACGTTTCCAAATGTAGAGAAAAAATGAGCAGGTATTAAAAGTGAAAATATACAATATAAAGATAACGATGACAATACATTAAATAAATGAATAATACCATACCAACAATACCAAGGAAGTAAAATGTCAATTAAAGAGGGCAACTTAAAATTGTTGCTAAGTACTGTATAGATATACAAGCTGGAACAACTATTGGATTTTTAACATTTTTAACAATCCAAAATGAAATACTTGGGTGTACAGGTCAAATTACCAAACCAATCTATGAGATTTTAAAGCAGCATAATGCACCACTGGTATACTGTCTTAGTTTCCGAAAAGATAATAGGAGAGAAGCATTCCAGTAAATGCCAATCCACTGATTCCTGAGATCCTTGATGTTCCACTGACACACATGGAGTCATGCGCATGGTATCCGTCATTGCATACGCAAATTGGAACATTGTCGCCACACTTGGAATTGGAAACACAAGTGTCGTCCTTGCTGCACGGGCCGTTGGCTGCTACGACACAGTTTCCGGTTCCAAACAGGCCAAAAATGTAGCCCTTGTCCCAGACACGTGACGGAAGGCATGTGCAGGATCCAGTGGTGCAATGGAGTCCTTTGTCACTGTTGCAAATCTTGCTCTCATCATCATCACTGCGGACTAAACTTAGAGCACCGCCGAGCACACTGCATTCTTCCCCATACGTTAGCTTTCCTTTTGCTGCCACAAGGCCAAGTACGCCAAAAAGGGCAAGCAAGACCAGGCTGACTTTCATTGGAGTCATCTAACAAGAAATTCAGAATAAGAATTTATTTTTTGCGATATGCGTGTCCTGAAAGTGTTATTAAAATTACGCATAGCTTATTAAATAGTTGCTATTTTCAAATTGCTCCGTCTATCTTATCTGAAATTTTAAATAGGTATAAATTCACTGTGGAAAGCAGTGTTTATTGGTATTAGTAACTGCTTCACAGAGCCACAGCAATCGTTATTTGTTATTGGCATAATATTTTGAGTTATCATTTTGCAGAGATTACTAACTGACATGGAGATATGTACCGACATGGAGTGCTGAAGGAAGAGTAGTATTTCACTCAAAAACTGAAATGCATGAAACAGCTAATCCATGGCACATTCTGCGGTTCATGTAAAAGAAGATATAATTACAGGGCATTGATACTATTTCCAAAGTATATAACACTACTTACGGAATTCTTAAGTACATGTATGCATTGCCAATTTCTGAACCTGCATGCCCACGCAAACTAAACATTTAGTTGTTTTCAAAATGAACAATGTTTCACGACTTGAAGTTGCCTCCTATTACATCATAATGGGCATCATTTTCTGAACTTGTTTGAAGAATGGAATAGCTTTATAGCAAAAGGTAAGACATGTTAGGTACCATCACAAAAACATACCAGTTGACTTTGTTCATGACCTTGTCTATACATCAGATTTTCTTGGAAAAATGAAAGAAGAAGAAACGAGATAGAGATAACCTTGGTTTTGATGAACCTGTCACTTAAATGCAACTCAACATTTTCCAGCCATGTACCACTGTGTGTATGTAAACGACTATGAATTGTTAATTAAAAATACGTGTATCTACTTGAAAATTTTATAATTAAAATTAAATTACAACTGTGGATTTTAATTTTGAGCGTACTTCGTTCGAGCTAGCAGCGAACAGTTATTACTGTAAGCTAAAAATGGAAAGTTGTAGGATTTTCAAGGATTAATAAGTTGCATGAACAACTTTGTTGAAACAAATCGTGAGTGAAAGCAATTAATTGAACAACAAACGACACATTGAAGGTTTCAAAATCCGAAGGGTACAAAATAAAGTTGACTAAAATGCTTGTAAATCTTTGCCACAGCTAAAACAAAATAGGCTATAGGAACAATCAACAATGCTGTTTTGCAAAGTATTGACAGATTTTATGGTATTAGGTGTGTTTTAGCAAATTTTGTTACCAAGGTATAAGCTTGGAGGAAGATACATATAAATATGGAGACAGAAAAAAAGTGTTATAAACGCTTAAAAATTAATCTAGCCATTTTCACTACTTTCCTTATTTTGTATGATCCTTTATCACCATGATACTTTTTAGCTAACTTCTCCAGCTTGAATCATGAGTGATTGCTCAAAACCGCGCCGAGTCCAAGTAACGAAGTGCTATTCTGTCCCTACATATTTTCTCCAAGGTTCCACCGGTCATTTGGCCACCGTGATTTGAAATAAAAATACTAAGTTTGACTGTTGTTAATAATACTGTTGAACTGAAGTTATTCAAGTTACGCTAATACTATGCAGTGAACGGGGCAGTCTGAAACACGTTAAGCGAAAAAACATTGCGATGTAGTTAATAATGCAGATATATGAATCATTAGCAACGTACGATGTGTTGTTAACTATCATTCAATTTATATTGCCATAGGTATGTCTACCAGCACCAGGGACTTGACTGGCGACGGGTCACTTGACAATTATTGTTTTTAAATATCCCTGAAAAAAATGCGATTGCATCTATATATATATAGTATGCAGTTGCAATACAACAAATGGCCAGTCATCGGGCAATTACTCGGCACTGCCGAGTCGGCAGTGAGTGACGAACCGTCACCCCATAAAGTAATGCAAATGGATGAGTCATCAGTCGAGTCTTATTCTGGGCAACAAGACAATATATATCTCTTCAAATAATAGAAATGTTGAATGTGTATCCTTGGCAGAAGGAAATTTGCCACAACATTTTTTATGAATTTGCAAATTTATCACTCGTTTTATGACTAATTGATTTGGAACTAAAACACTATCATCATGAGCTCAACTTTAGTTCATATGTGGCCATTTTTCTGAGTTTCTGTGTGTTGAGTTCCATGTTGCATCATGGAACTCCATGTAATCATAGTAAATATTAAGTGCTGTATATTGTAAGTATTTTTTGCTAGCAACTTGTAGTGTAACAGTATGTTACTAATGTCCGATTTTACTACAATCAAATGCAACGTAGAAATACCAACATACCACATGCATGTAGAGATTCTCTATTGTTTTTTAGTTTGCTTGTACTTGTAATCATGACATCATGTTTTTGCCGTGAGCAAGATAATTCACAATCATGACATGATTAGCAGTTTTAGCTGTAGTTACAAGTACGTATATGTCCCGCATAATACCACAAACGTAAAGACGGCCACAGTCTTTACGTTAGTGAAACATAGGGTACGTTGTTGGATAGATAATTGAGAACTGGCAACACGAAACTAAATGATATTTATGAAACCTTATGAATTCTAAAACTTATGAAATGACCCTGAGAGGATGAGAAGAGGTAGTTAAATTAGTATGTGAATTTGGCGATGACAGCATAACAACTAGAGATTTTTCCAGTTTGATAGTGAAGGAGCATATTATTCTGAGTTGTAGTACTTCAAATAATAACAATCAATGCATTTTCAAGGAAATCCCTTATATGATATATCTCAACTCAATGCTCTTTGATGTAAAAATATATTTAGTACATGTCTAAATAGAAACGATTTGCAGTAAAGCAGAATAATTAATCAATAATGAAGCTAAAGTCAAAAATCTTTTCAGTGACTCGTGACTCACAAAGCCTGATGACCATGAAGATGGCATGACAAATGATGGCAAATGACTAGATAAAAAATCTGACGAAAAGCATAAATTCTGCTGCAGATTGGTAGTTCCTATTCGACTGCTATCGACAATCGTGGATTAACTGTAAGCATGTTTAATAGCACAATAGTTAGATATTATAATTCAGCCTATCCGACTTATAGACCATCTCAATAAGAATGCCCAAACCAGTTTAGGTTTAGGTATTTTGGGCCACAACCGCTGCATTTGCATGTTGATGACATTATTTGTTTTGTCTGGCAGTGCCAGACTGGCACTGGTGGCGGAAAATTAATAAGTGCAGTTAAAGTTAACAGGGCAATTGAAACAATGATTAACTTTTTGTTTTTTTCATGTCACAAATTCTTCCTCTACTCGTATGTTTATTTGAAAATAGCAACCTTTCTTTAATTTTTAATTAATTGATATTACATTATTACGATACTACGTTCACGAAACATCAATATCGACTACGTAACTGCAAAATGTAAAAAGTGCTTAACGTGAAAATGTCAAAATGTAAAACGTGATTTTCATGAAAATGTCAATACATTCTAAGTGACATTTAGGAAACTGTCAATATGTTTTAAGTGATTTTTGGGGCACAATGAGCTTTTGTACTGATAAAGTAGAGGGAAAAATTTCCTTTCGATTGGTACCACCATCTTCTACAGATGTTGAAGGCAAGCAAAGATATGAGCTGCTCAAAATCCCTTGCATTTTTAGCAGTATCCAGGCAGAGTGGTGCTTTGAAACTCCAAGTTATTGAGTTTAAACATTATAAATAAAAGTTTAGATATTTATATCTGATTATTAGTTAGCAAAAATGTCAGATAATGGGGAAAGTGAGAATTTTTCGCCGGAATTATCGGATGATCACCAATTTAGCGTTTCAGAACTGATTGGGCTCGTTGAGGATGAGAGTAACGGTAAGTTATAGTTCAATCGTTATAATTCATGCTAACAGTAAGTACATAAATTGTCCGTGTTTATTTAAATTATGGTTACTTGATTGGTCGTTTGTAATCAATGTTATTTAATTTTTAGGAGAACGATGTGTACCGCGGCTTCGATTTGACAACAGTTCTCGTTCACGTGGAAATGGCAATCAGTCGTCCGGTAGGCGAATCAATATTATGTCATGTCTTAATCTGTATACTGTATAGGATAAGATAAGTTTGGTTTCAGTTGCAGGTACTATTCAGGAGTTTCAGTCACCGCAGGATTTGGATGAGCCTATATGTTCCGTCGACCCACAGATTGACGCTCAGAATTTTCAGGATCCTGAATTGCAGGTGCTCTTAGAAAATCCCGTGAAACGGAAGCGAAATCTAAAAGCAGACCCTAGTACCTGGAAACGGGAAATACACAGAGCAAAGAGAATGAAAGGGGAAGCATACGCCGGATTCTATGCATCTTCTGAGGACCCAAAGAAACTTGTTTTTGGAAAGCCAAGACCAGCTAAAGTGATGGGACAGCGTTGCCGCTCTAATCAGTGTAAAAAGCGCAGTGATATGTACTGCGATGACTTTTCGGAGGATGATAGGAAGGCTTTATTTCAGTACTTCTGGAAGCAATTGGATTGGAATCAGAAATCATCTTACGTGTCATCGTTGGTCGACGTCATTCCCGTGAAAAGACGTCGCAAGGAAAGCAGCATGCGTCGCTCCACCACAAATGCCTACTGTCTGAAATTAAATGATGTCAGAGTGCGTGTGTGCCAACGAATGTTTCTATCAACATTGGGACTAGGGCTGAGACAGGTTACTGGCTGGATGAAGGCAGCAAATTCCGTTAACCGTGTGCCGGTCCAGAGAAAGAAACGAGCACCTGTAGTATCTGAAGGAACGAGGTGTATCCATGAATTTTTGGATGCCTTACCAAAGCTGCCATCACATTATTGCAGACGCAACACATCAAAACTCTATTTGGAAACTCACCTTACAAGCAAATCACAACTATTGGACCTCTACAAACAGCACTGTAAAAACAATAGTCTACCAGAATGCTCTCGTCCGCATTTTTTCAGCATTTTAAAAACCAAGAACATTGGAATCTTCACTCCAAGAAAGGATGAATGTGATTTGTGCGTTGGATACCGAAACGGACAGGTCAATGAAAACGAGTACAATATTCACTGTCAGAAAAAGGATCTCGCCAGGGAATCAAAGAGTGCTGACAAGACCGATGCCTTGGAAGGAAAATGTCATGTGCTGACAATGGATTTGCAGGCAGTTAAGCTATCTCCAGTGCTGAATGCAAGTGCATTGTATTATAAAACGAAATTGATGAGTCACAATTTTACTGTGTATAATTTAAAAACAAAGGATGCGGTGTGCTACTGGTGGAATGAGACAGAAGGAGACTTAGCCTCGTCAACATTCACTTCCTGTATAGTTGACTACATCAAGACGTACCTAAAGGATACCTTACCGGTGATAATTTATAGTGATGGATGTACTAGTCAGAATCGCAACAATGTGCTCGCAAATGCACTTTTGGAGTTATCGTTAAGCTCGAATCGAATAATCCTTCAGAAATACTTGGAAAAGGGGCATACACAGATGGAGTGTGATTCTGTCCACAGCGTAATAGAAACAGCCCTGAAAGGAAAATCAATTTTCGTTCCAAGCGACTACTTGGAAATTACCCGAAAGGCAAGAACGGCTCAACCTTACATTGTTCGTGAAGTCGATCATACGTTCTTCAGGGATTATTCAAAAAAAGATTCTTTGCGATATGCGTCCATTCGTCCAGGACTCAAAAAGGGTGACGCATGTGTAACAAATATTAAGAACATAAAATATTTGCCTGAAGGAAAAATTCAGTACAAGTTATCGTATGAGGACAACTGTTGGACCGATCTACCTGAAAAGCCCAAAAAAATTATTGGAGTGTCTTATCCAGCGCTATTTAAACGCAGGAAGCAAATTACAGCTAGGAAATTTAAGGATTTACAGGAAGGTATGTATGTGATGAATATGAACATAGAGAACCAATAGTATATGATGACTCTATTAAAATAATAGTTCTGATTTGGCGTGGCACCACTTAGCAGAGTAAGTGTCAAAATTGATACTTATAGAATCATTTATAATTTTAGCTATTTTTTAGTTTGAAAGTAACGTCAGTGTATACTGAAAATGAAATTCCGAGTGCTTATACACCTTTATTTTGTATATACCTATGTTGCATTAATTTGAAATTGCTTCTGGATGCTAATACATAATACCAGCGTACGATTTATGGTTGGTCACAGTCGCAGAAGTCTTACGCATACCAAATTTTTAACCCACTATAACTTGTACAATATTGCATAACAATATTAGCCGACAGAACAATGAATATTCAAAAATGTCTAACTAAAGCTTTTTCTCTGAAGTATGATTTTGTTAATTATAATAGTTAAACAATGTTTTATATTCTTTATTATACCTTCAGTGATGTCCTGTTTTAGATTTGTGTATCCTTAGTTCAAATGTAGATATCTCACACAAAACAATTCACTAATTCAACACTAAGAAAAACTTGAATGAAAATAGGCAGTGTTTCTTACTGGGATCTTGAGAGCAGACTGAACACTGAAACTTCGACCCTGAGAGTCCAGAGAGGAGCGTTCTAAAGATGGCATATCAAATATCACCGTACACCACCATAGCATCTTAGCTACATTTGTTCTTGCAAAATCGCATGTTGTGCACACCATTGCCATTTTACAGTACGAATCTTTCCTCTATCGCACATTTCCATAAGATATTTCATGCTCCATATAGTACGGCTTGAATCTCTTCATACAACCAAACGTAGTTCATGGGATGGGTTTCAGGAGTTTGCCGTTTCCACTCACAATCAGTTCACCATGTTGATACCATACAACACAGTGTATGCTTTCCTGTTTAAGTTTTCATGCTCAAGAATGCATTATAGTGCAAAATTCTATAAAATAATAGTCATAGGAAAATGAAAACACAAAGTGTGACTCATAATAATGACTTTCGTAGTTTATTTATTATTTGGTAAGTGGTGCGGCTACGCCTTTAGAAGCGCTGATCGAAGAGAGCACGGATATTTTACACATTTATTTATACCTTTATACTGGTCATATTCGAATGAAATTTGTAATCCGTAAAAGTAGTTCGGAAAAAATGTTCACGATTAAATGAGTCTTGCTACCTCTTTACTATGGTTGTAAGGTTATTGCATTCTTGTTTCATGACACTATGAGAGCCTGCCAATTCCAGCATATGCAAATAATAACTAGATATAGAAACAACCAATAAAGTGAAAATTTCATAGCCGCATAACGCCAGTAGTTTTTAAAAACTATATTTTGTACATAAAATTTTATTTTGACAAATATTTGTTGCAAAATGTCGTTAAAGCTTGTGTAAAGAATAATAGAAACGCATGTGCATGTATACATACCTGCTACATAATAATTAACAAAAAGAAAATTACTAAAACTTTTAAAAGTTTTATGGAGTACACGTTGCCCATAAATACATACGATATAAATGTGGAATCCACATTGTGGATGATAATAAAGTTTTAACACAAGGAATTCTACTTCTAGAAAAAGAAGGAGAATTTTGAATTTTCTAGAGACAGAATGAAAAATCTGAGGGGCAAATTTTTAAAAAATTGGACAGATGGACAGGTTCCCACACCATGAAATATTTTTAGAAAAAAACATAAATACAATAAATGCATTGCTTTTTTGTCTATATATCAATAAATGTAAAACGACTTTTGCTAATTTATTGAAAACATTTTAAAGTATTTCCATATTTGAAACCAAGTATAATATGCATATTATATGCAATCAACTTTCAACATTGTCACTGTGGTAATGTCAATAGCTATAACTTTATATTATGAAGTTTTGTAAGTGTAGTTTTCTCTTGTATACGTCGTTGGTATGTAGACTACTACGTTGGTTCATAATAGTTGATTGTGGTCATATAGAACTTAGATGAAGATGACAAGACATTAAACCAAGGCTCAGGAGTGGCGTCGTTATGGCGGCAAACTTTTGCACATATATGCGGAACTCTCCCCTTGCAATCAATACGAATATAATAATAGGACGTCGGATCCAAAGAGTTGTGACTAGAAATATGCGAAAATCCCTATTTGTTTTTTTAGTTTCGGCTTTGGGGTTCTGGTTTTTGGCTGTACAGGAACATCGTCGTATTCGCATGGTCGTGTCGTCGTCCGGACTTGCTGTTCCATATTCCACCAAGATTTTTTTGACTTTTCAGTTCCAGTAGTAATGCAGAAGTTAAATGCTATGCTGTGCTATGCACTCTGGTTAGCTTTGCGAATAACGAAAAGACGAACATCCAACAGAACATGTATACGAATGCTTGGAGCAATGGAACATTTTAAGTAGGCATTCTGTATTCTTATTTCATATATTCTCATTAGGTTGATGGAATGGAAGTTCATACTAGTATTCATGATAATGCTATTAAAAATTAACGCAACCTATATAATTGCTATTACCTTTTGATGGATTTGTAAAAAAATTCTTTCTCCACCCAAAATATACTTGACTAGAAATATACTGCTCGCGTAGTGAATGTCAGCGGTTATTTTTCGGGTACGTCGATTTTTTTGAATAGGTATAGTCTAAGGGATAGGCAACTGACAAGCTAATGACGGTTTACAAACATTGATGAATTTATGATGACAATGCATGCGACCTTAATGGTGATGTCCGTGATGAGTATATAATGACTTGTGTTTTATTTGACACCAAGACCTGCTGGTAACAAATGTTTGTTTTCTGCAGATATCAGACATCCATCTGACTGAACAAATAAACAAATTTTCCCTTGTTTCATAAAGGAAAGTTGAGGTGGTGTAGACTAATTGATAGGTTTTTAGGACTACGGATTATTATTGTTAAAGTTTGCTAATTCTGTCCGCGAATTAAAATAGTTAACGTTTTGTATAATTTCATATTTTCAACAAACGATTGGTTGTTATTGACAACGAGCAAGAACGTCAGTCCTAATAATTCGAATGGTAAAAGTAAAAATTCAGGTAAACCTTTGACACAAATCTAAAACTGTTTTGAGTTCTCATTTTGTTACTTGCTACAACCATTTTATAGATTTAAAATCAATTTTGATTATCGACCAGCTTACAATAATATATATGTTCAATGTTTTACTAGAATGCCCAAAATAAGGAATGTACTATAATGTATTACGACGTCAAAGATTACCAATGCATGCTGAGTCAGCATTGCTAACTTGGACTAAGCTTAGATCATTCAGCAGCTCCATAATTTATTATTTAAGTTTAATACCATGACGTTTCCACTTGTTTTCTTGAACACGACCACATTATGTCACAAGTATGGACATGAAGTAGAAAGAAAGGCAAAGAAACGTAAAATTGGAAGTTGGCATTTTGCGTTATGATCTAGTATAGAGTTTACAGACGTGAAAATTGGACACGGACAAAGAAACGACTATTCACCGCTTTCTGGTGAAATTCGCACAGGTCCAATATTATGCATTGATATGTTTATTTAAACATATACCAAACAAATTTCGCATAATATTTGCGAGACTAGTTGCGGTTTTGCAATAGTGGGTGGTATCTACTATCTACAAACAAACAATTAAAATTGTGGAGATTAACTTGCCATCTGTGGAATTAAATGGAAGTCAGCATGCACGAGCAAAGACTTTCACTTGCCAATTGAAAAGATTAAAGAAAACAGTCTTAGCAAATGATAAATGGAGCTTAGGTTAATGGAAGCCATTCAACACCAACAAAATTGATTTTTTGTTCATAGTTAAAAACGTAGATTTTTTGTATTTATTTACATTTTGACTCTGTTATATATCTTTAAAATTTATGGGTTGACAAAATGTTTATTTTGTGAAAAGCATTGCGCTTATTTTTATACCTATGTGCTATTTTACAATCATTTACATTGTATATCTCAATATCTACACAAAATTACAACAGCCTAATTTATGCAAAAACTGTAAAACTAAAACCGCATAATTATGAAATATTTTCAGGTGTCTGTAAAGATAATATAATGTAGACAAAAGAAAAACTTAGTATGTAGAAAAATGTAAATGTACATGTTTGTAGAAAAATGTAAATTTATTATAACTGGACTGTTAGCCGGATGCCAATGTATAGTTAAATGACTTATAAGGTGTTATGTATTTAAAATTATAGTGTAAAGTCTGAATAGCGGTAACACTTGAAAAAAATATACAATACAATACAAAAGGTTAATAGCTTGCACTTGAGACATCAACTTAAAACATTTGGGAAATAGCCAAGTCAAGTACATGAAACAGGGCACAACAGAGAAAAATCATCATAGTACGTTACTTATATCACTCCTTCATCATACAGTTCCTGAGCAATTTCCATTATTCTAGTCTTGTACAACGAAGATCCATTTCCACCTTCCGAAAATGCATTAATAAACATGTCCTCCATTTGCATGTTTTTGTCGGTTTGCTCTAGGTCCGACGTGTTGCCTGGGTCCTTCAACATCATGGGGAAAGAGGTTAGAGCCATCATATAGCCTACAACCTTTGACCTGTGAAATCTCCTTTGAAGCTCTTCCAAACAAAAATTTGGCAATGGTTCAACGTTTAGGGTCTGGCAAACTTGCAAAAATTTGTCACAGTAAAGTTGTAACGTATCTTCCAAATGGTTCCGGCGAAACCCAAATGTGGTGCTGGTGTACAAAAAATACACCAGATCCACAGTGGGGCATCCCTCTCTAGTCAGTTGAAAATCTACCAACATAACATGCTCAGGTATTCCATTGCTGTCTTTGTACTTGAAAAGTAAATTGTTACACCACGTGTCCCCGTGACATATAACTCTCCAAGGCGCTATGGAGTTAATAATTGTGTAGTAAAATTAATAATAAAAATAAATGGACATTATTTTCGAGATTCTAGACAATTTCCAACTTACTTTCGCTCTCACTAGCCTTTACCATATCTTCCGGCGGTTGTCTATGTAATCCCCAACATTCTCTTTCGGATGTCTCCGTTTGTTCCAAGAAGAATTTAATGATTTCCCCGACTTTCATTTTGAAGTCGTTCGTTGCCCGACTTAAATGATTTTCTTGTCCAAGAACGTTATCCATAGTTTTTATCGCAACTAGTACATTCTGATTTACAATGTTGCCCCACATTTTCATGTCCTCCTGGTCTAGGGCTGATTTCAAGAATGGAAATTTTTTAATTAAGTTCCAATCAACTCTTTTACGATATGCCCAACTCAGGGCGTGAATTATGGCTAGTTCTGACACTACTAAATGAACGTGACCAAAATCAAGACCCTTTCTACTGTCTTGCATTTGATACCCCCAGGTTTTCCGAACATCGGTCAACACTAGAAAATTATCCAGAGAGTTGCATAATTTATTGCGCTGCTCTTCCTGGTTTTCAAACCTTGAAAAATCGATAGTCTTTCCTCCGATGTAAGGAGGGAATGCAGGACTTATGATATTTTCTTTGGGAATTCCAACCACCTCAGTTTGAAATTCCACAAGAGCCTTTGCCCAAATCGAGTAGAAGGACAACTCATTGTGAAACATGTTGGTTTTGTTAAGATAGGTTTGGCGACCAGGGTGTTGTGGATAGCATTTGAATAAGTAGTAGTGGGTTTCCTTTGTCGACTTTCCGGAAGGAATTACTTCTGCAGTGACAGTATACAAAACACTCATCCAGTTGTCGCCGGGTTTGGATCCATTTTCGACAAGATAAGTTAATACTTGGCACCCACTTATTTGCTCCAATAGAGTTTTAGGATTGAATGTGGACGGCGTAATAATGAGACCAGGTGTACCCTCCATTATGACTAATTGCAGTGGTAGTTAAGACTGAACAATTTCTTATTAATTTCTGACAAAACTGCCATTTACTAAAGAGACCGTCTTAACTTTGGCGTTGGGTTATTGTGATTTATATAAGTATTACAAAAACTTATTGTGAACAAGTACAGGAAAACGTATTACTTGTTATCTATCAGTAAACCACACGAGATAATGTGTGAAAGCGATTGTAATACGCATTATAGGAAATTTACGAATTTAAGGTCTTCACATTTTTGAATAAGTACCTTGTAATACCACATACTATACTTGCATGTACTCATACATTTTTGACTGATAAGAAACTTACCTTTTGATTCATTGACTACAGATATAGATTGAAAATGAACACTAATGGTAGCACTGTATCAATAAATAAGCATATATTTAATACAAGCAGGGTAGGCAAAGCTTAAGTTTATGAAATTACACATTGCTCACGTTAACATGTTGCTGGAGATTGTTGTTTAAATTGAAAACTAAATGGGAAAACGCATTACATGACAATTCTTGTGAACATCAAAATCCTATCAAATCAATTAGTAGTATAATTATTTTGAAGACAGCAGAAACGCTAGGTAAAACAAAAGTCGTGGAAAATTTTAACTCGTCACATTTTGATAAATTTGTTTGGTTATCGAACATTTTATACATACTCTCGATTTGTTCAATAAACAGATAATTTTATTTATTATATTGAAGTTAGATATATTACAGGTATCTGCTTTATTGTATATGTATTCTTTCTGGACGGTATAAGGATAAGGTTATTTTATATTCAATGATTAAATCATAATCATTGGTATTGTTTATTCATGGCAATTTTCCACAATGCTTACAGAATATATAAGAGCATATAATATCAGTTAGCTACGTGTTTGCATTATAAAAAAACCGTATTACTGCTAATTTTACAGAAATAATTCGTTATGGTTACGATTTCTCGAAAACCAAATTGTATTTTAACAGTAACGTTTGTTGACATTAAAACTTGTTCAGTAAACCCAATTTTTGAAATTCGAGTTTTAAACGTTACCTACATGCCATATATCATGTGACACATTCATGCATACATGATTTTAAACCAAACTAACGAACCCAATGTCTGTTTGTCAATATTCAAAACCGTTTAGTCGCTATGGAAACATATTTTATCGTTAGCATAGTATTTTTCAAATCATCATCAAGGAAAAAAAAATCATGCACCGTTTGGCACGTCAATCTCACAATGCCCCAAGAATGAAGTTTCGTTGACTAGAATTTCCAAGGTCCCTTTTACAATGATGGGTGAAAATGCTGGTTCATGGTTTGAATACGTCACCGACAAATAATTAGCGGCTAGCTTGACTTATGAATACTGTTAGGCAGCGCGAAACTATACTTGGAGAAGTTAGAATTTTGAAAATAATTTTCACCCATCGATTCCTTGTGTCAATATCTCTCCTTAGTTAATGAAATCATTAGGTCAACGGCACTCAGGCTTGACTTCACAAAATCATGCACCGTTTGACACGTCAATCTCAATATACCCCAAGAATGAAGTTTCGTTGGCTAGAATTTCGAAGGTCCCTTTTACAATGATGGGTGAAAATGCTGGTTCATGATTTGAATACGTCACCGACAAATAATTAGCGGCTAGCTTGACTTATGAATACTGTTAGGCAGCGCGAAACGATACTTGGAAAAGTTAGAATTTTGAAACTAATTTTTACCCATCGATTCCTTGTGTCAATGTCTCCCCTTAGTTAATGAAATCATTAGGTCAACGGCAACCAATAGAAACCGTTAACCAAAAAAGTACCATAACTTTCAGAAGTATTTTCGGAATTTGGTATGGAAAATTTATACGTTAGGATGTATATGTAGTCTGATGTTCCAAAGAGTTCCTAACGAACTTTAAGTTCCAATGGGGTTCTAGCGAATTAGATCTTTTTTAGCAATTGTGAGCTTCTTATTCCGCGCCATTTAATTATACTTCTTTACCAAAGGTTTATTTTTTATGTTTCTACAAGTACTAAAATGGAGCGGTGAAAGTAGCGTGGTTATGCAATATATGCATGCATGGAATATCCAAATCAATGAACAGCTTAAACGAATATTTAAAGAATACCCATTTTTTCAGTTTAGAGATCTGTTACGCGCAACAATGTTGGTTTATTCATATTTTTCCTATACGACTATGTGTAGCTAACTATTAAGTAATTAAAAAAAGTAAGCTTGTTTGTGAAAATCCACTTGAGCGAAAAGTGATGAAATACGAAATACCCGTTAGCATTGAAATATAATATACTGACATAAAATTAATAAAATAATTTGTTTATGAAGTCGCAAATTTTGTCTATCTTAGCCACAATATTCTATGCGCTTCACTTTGTCTCGCCCGTCTATCTTCCCTTTTCTCTTTGAATTCCAGAGCCGCTGCAAGCGTTGCCAACACCAAGCAAACACCAATCAGTATACCAAATGTTTTAAGCACCACATCGCTAGGCGTTAAGAACAGCTTCATTGTCCATCTGTGTGGTCTTTGCAATGGATTTGGTACCACAACAATTTGGCTATTGGGAATTATCTGCTTCCATTCTCTTCTGTATGATTCCAGTCGGTTGGGCGCTATTGAAACCGTCAAACTCTCTATAAAATTGGGCGAATGGCCGATTCCAAATACATTGCATGGAAGATCCAGTGGCATGTGGGAGGTGCGATATGTTTGAACCACAAGTCCCGATTCCTCCACACCCTTAGTGTTCAGAGAACTGTATCTGATGGTCGCCCCAGGCAATACGCTCCCATATGAAAGTCCACCTTCACATTCCAAACATAGCTGTCCAGTAAGTACCATTACCTTCAGAAAACTAGCGTCAAAATTCATGCCGTTTTCAAATGCTTGAATAGCAAACCTCTGATGATGAGATTGCTGCTGTTGACCAGGTAGCGTCACCAGGATAACGTCGATAGCACCATTATCGCCAACATCGTAGAAGGATGCGGAAACCACAGTTTTGTACTCTTTAAAAATCTCAAAGTTTGCCATAAATGTTCGGTTGTAATGACATGGACTTTCTGGACTAGGAACGCAGCGAACATTTTCAAACAAAACAGCACGGGTATTTCTGACTTCACCGGGTTTCCACCCGGTTTTTAGTACTCCCAATAAATCTGGGAATCCATCAAGATTATAGTCTCCAACACGAAGAGATAACGAGCGGGAATAAAAATTTTCAATGGAGAATGTTGTATTAGTCAAATTATGTGGTTTGGGTGGCTTGGGTGGTGCTGGGGGAGGAATAAAACTCCACCGGACTCCTTCGTATGTCAACGATCCCAATGGCAACGGTAAAGCCTTTCCTTGATCCATTACGTAAATTCCAAATTCCTTGTCACATTTCAGATTTGTGCAATAAGGGAACATATGCTGCATCTTTCCGTTATGCTCAAAATCTATTAACATTGGCTGACCTATCACCTTTGTTTCATTTTGTTGCGGAAAAGTTTCCACAAGCTCTGGAGGTTTTTTCAAGCTGAAAACTATTCGTTCCTCATCATCCTTCATTACATTGTATGTTTCTAGGTAATAAATTGCTTTCTCTCGACCAACCATGGGGTCTTCAGTGAGAATTAATAATTCTGGAATACTATCACCGTCGATATCCGCGTAAGCGTTGGATGACACATTGGTCATGTCCCGTAGTGTTTCATTAGCAAATGGACCTGCCATGCGGAAAGACTCAGTTTGCCATTCAAAACTATCCTTCGTGTTTTCAGAAAACCATAGCATGCGTTGTTTTTTATTGATTAGTGTGCTATTGTTAAGTTTTAACTTGATCCACTTCTCTCCAATCAAATCAAGGACCATATCGCCGTTCAAGTCCAAAACAGTTGGCTCTTGTGTCAGGCCTTTAATAACACTCCCACTCCCTGGCTCTCCGCATTTTAAACCCATTATTGTTTTTTTACGTAGATGAATACTGCAAAATACCAAGTCAACAGCCGTGGGTCCGTTGTTGAATTCCTCCCAAGTGTACTCATCATTTCCAAGAACAACCATCAGATCTGCCACTCCATTTCCGGTGAAATCTCCCGGCCTAACAGATATAATTTTTTTGCCATCATGTCCTTTTGTAATGTGTTTTGAACTGAACGCTCTTCGAATATATGGTGGATCATTTGCTGCCAAAAATATATTTATTGATGTTCGCTCCCTTGAAACTGCAACAATGTCTGTTAGCTTATCAGAATTTACGTCAAAGTAAGCCACTGGAAAAACGTCGTTATTGTCGTCACCAAAGACGGCAAAGCTCACGTCAGTTCCTGTAAATTGTTCGGGCTTTTCGCCAAACATGTTGTGGTCTGCAGTTACTCCTTCTTCTCTCGTGAACAATGCAGTTACAAAAAACAAAGTTGTTACAACAATGTTTCTTTCATGTAATAATGCCCCGCTCATTTTATTGTGTTTTTATTTATGAACTTATAGCAATCTTTTGTGCGTTTTGCACCCAAAATAGAGAAACTCTTCCTTCACAAAACTTTTCCCAATAATATATTTTTTCATTAACTGTGAGTATAGTTACTAATTAATCACTACTCGTACTATCTCAAAGTATCTGTTACTTAACTACATAATTCGCATAGGTCAGTAGGTATTATGATTTGAGTCAAAATTGTCAGCAGTTGATTCTGATTCATGTAGTAAGTAAATACGAACTTATCAGTACATTGAAAAGATAACCAAAAATGCAATCATGATAATCCTTATGTGAACAGCAAGTGTCACAGCGAAGCAAACTGGAAAATGTGTAGCAGTCGACAGTCGACCTCGTCATCATAAGTGGTGATAACATTGTAATAATATCATATACATACAAAGAAATAACACGAAATAAAAGAGATATATACATCTTATAACATAATATTGTTTACTCATACCTATTTGCCTTTAATTGACCACACTGTACATCGAATTCGCCGAATTGAATGAAACTTCCTTAAATATATATGAAATGGTTGTTAAGAACTATGAAAACCACATCCGTTTCCTCTGTCAGTATTCAAAAATATTAACACATGACTAATATTTATAATATTTATTATTATTATGATTTTGTCAGTAAAGAATTCCATCGAGATGCAGTTCTTCCACTAACTCTACGATCCACTCTTGGTATAAACCTGGCGATTTTTCCATAGAGGACGCACATGCATCTTGTAACATTTTGCTCATACTAGATTTTTTATCTATTTTATCAAAGTCCGCTAACTCGTTATTTTCTCCAAGAAGGTTTAGAGGCAAACTAATCAGAGCAATCACTAGGCCTACCTGTTTTTCATTATGGAATCTTTGTTTTATTGCGTTTATGCTGAAGTCAGGAAGGGGATCGACGTTCAGCTTGTTGCAAACATTCAGAAACCTATCGTGATAAGCTTGGAAACATTCGTGAAGTAATGCCTGTCTAAATGTTCTTCTTGTGCTGGTATACACCAAACAAGCCAGATCCATGGTAGGACATGCCAGTTTCGCCATTGGAAAGTCAACCAAAACCAGATTCTGTGGGTTTCCCGTTTTTTCATTGTAATTGAATAGCATGTTGTTGCTCCAACAATCACCATGGCACACTACTCTCCAAAGATCATTATCTGCAACAAAAATGCAATTTTTTCATGTTATAACTAGTATTATATGCTAAAGAATTAATGCAAAACTAACCTCTAAACTGGAAAATTTAGAGGTTATGCAAAACTACTGCAAATTTTCTCACATTCTAATGGATCTGATTCCATCTTCAGAAACCTTTGCATTTCCTGCTCGGCAACTTCATCTTGGCTAGAAAAATACTGTAGCACAACCTGACCGCGGGATTCAAGGAAGGATAAAAGTGATTTGCTGATAGGATTGTTCATACCCTTTTGATGGTTAACAGCAGTAACTGCATAGTTAATATTTTCTTTAAGAATGCTCAGCCACATCTGAGTTTTCTTCTGGTTAGCAGGTCGTTTAAGGAATGGATATTTACACTGCAAATCCCATTCTACTTTTTTTCGATAACCCCAACTAAGCGCATGCAGGGTAGCCAATTCAATAAAAGCCAACTTTACATGATCTGCGTCTAACCCTTTTCTGGGATCTGTCATTCTGTATCCAAACTCCTTTCGCATGTCCGTCATTAAAATGAAATTGTCCAGTGGATCGTAAACTTTTTCTTGGTCATTTTCATTAATTTTATGCGATATAAAGTTTATAGCCTTCCCTGCATGGAAGGTTGGGCACGAAAGATGAATCTGTTCACCTTTACAGATTCCCACAGTATCGGTTTGAAATTTAATCAAGTCTACTGCAAGTTCAGTGTAGAAACACAGTTCACGATAGAAATGATTGGCTTTGTTGAGAAACGCCTGTCGCGAAGGATGGCTGGGGTAGCATTTAAGGAGATAATGCTGCATTGTTTCATCTTCATCCAGATGGCTGCTTGGCTCGTCATTGGAAGGTGCAATTAGTGCGGATATGGAGTACAATACGCTCATGTAGTTGTCACCAGGTCTTGTACCTGATTCCACAGTGAAGCTGATTACTTTGCGCTTTAGTTGGGACTCGAGAAATTCTTTTGTGATCATTTTTCCAATATCATAATCATGTTTTTCAGTGTTCTCGGTTGATTCTGACTCTGCCATCCTGGATTATAAATTGGTAATAAAGTTGATAGAAGACTTTTCTAAATAAAAAAATCAGCAAATAATACTTTTGATTCTGGGGTTTCTCAACAAAATGATACTTTGTTGCACATCGACTGCGCAAGGTAAAGGCTAATAGGCACCTAATATAGCATTGTACTTCGTAAGATCGTAAATAAATGCCTCATATGTAATATCTCTTCAGACTCATCACGTTCAAGTACATCAATCAAAATGATAATGTAATTTAAAAGGCCTTGTTCAAAATTGATAATTTACAGCAATCATAATTACTAATTATTAATTAGGTATATTTTGAGAAAATAAGATTTTCAATGTTTATAAGTTTCTCGATTGTGCATTATTGGCGTGTGCTGTTTTTTTTCTCAGGAAGTCTAACAGGTTTTTATCTTTCCTTCTAGCCTTAAACCTTACTAGTTTGTTTTGATAAAAAATTCCACTACATACAATGGAGTGTTAAAATAATAAATGTTCCTGTTTATAAAAAATATTGTCATTTTCGGTCTCTCGAGAACATTTTGAAAACAAGTCGCAACCAAGTCTTTTAAAAATTTAGCTATTTAAAATTAACCCTTTGATACCAATAATTGGTAACAGAACCCATCATGTGTCAATTTCTATATTTTCATAACAAGGAAATGATGACCTCTGATCGAAAGGATTCGTACGTTTGAACTTTTGCTAGGAGCCAATAAAGTCCTTTTATTGTGACTTATGACTCATGACCTTATGTATAAGTAATAGTTGTTTGAAAGTATATGTTTTAGAATGTAGATTACCTTACTGATTGGGTGATCTAAAACCTTTAAAATGACATTACACATGAGCGCAAATGCTCATGTCATTCTGGAGAAAAAAGATCAGCAAATGATCATCGGTGAAGAGAAACGAAAGAAAAAGTCGCGTTATTTCTTGCAATTGAAAGACCATAAAGTCTTGTTTTGGTTTATAAGGATTCGTTTATGATTCATCAAAATTTATTGATACGCATCCTGATGTTATAAATTTTCTGGCGTTTTACTATGTAAAATGTTTATTTGGATAATATGTAGTGTGACAATGAACTGCTCAATGTTATTTAAATTATTTTACACATCAATATTATCAATCATCAATCAACATTAATAAATATGATGGTTTTCGTTCAACAATAGCAGTGTGCACACTGATGATATTGATTTAGAAAGTTGCATACAACCGCATTCGATTACATGTACACCATGCATGCCTTGCAGCCCCAGAATAACATTTACATTTTGCAACAATTACCACGCATGCCTTCTTGTATAGTAATAGTTACAAGCAGTTGTATGCTTGTTGCAAATTCTTGAAATTCGTTCGTCTGACTGTCACTTTTAAACATCTTGTGTAATTCTCGAAGTTTACAAATTAATTTTCCCTTCAATGAAAATCCCTGTCATATATCCATCTTTATACTTTTCCTGTTCCACATTACAATTGGCAACCTACTAATACGAATGGCTTTCCTGCTTCGCATAAAAAAGTAGTTTCTATCACAGAAAGGCGTTCACTAGGTCTGTCAGGTTGACGACAAATTACCAGTGTTTTCTTCGAGGTGAGAACAGTAAAGTAAGAATGGTAAAGCCCGCATCAGGAAGTTGTGAAAGTGGCGATTTTCCTTCTCGCATGCACTTTTTCAGTCTCATAAATCATTTCATAGGAAGAATGCGTTTTTTTCACTTTCCTTATATGATGTGGACTGTGTCCTTCCATTGTTCTTGCCTCGAAGAATAAAAACTGATAATTTTTCGTTCACAGAGTCAACGCAGATTGATTCAGTTGTCGAAAGTTTACTGAGAGTTCTTCGTTAACTGTTCTACTGTAGCTCTGTATCAATATTACAAACTGTAGTACTCATATTCATCGCATCTCTGTCAGCATTAAAAAGGAATGTCAAAGTCAAATCACCTTTCTCCTAGTCCTAGCTGCTACTCTGGTGGCTGTTGGTGCTGCTTTAAAATCTTCCCTGGTAGATACGCAAATGTGAAAGAGCAGAAGAAGAGTGAAGAATCGAAACAAAGTAATAAGTTCTAAAGCAAGCACAGAAACAAAATTGTTTTTAGAAAGAAGGGTACTTACACATTATATTAGCTGTACAGTACTACGGCTGTATAGGTATATATTTAATAAAATACTCACATGACTATATAAGAAACTAAAAGTGTTTCGGTGCAATGTGCACAGCAATACAAAGGTATTTAAAGGAATCGTTCATAAGAAAAAGTGACGGAAATTAGAAAACTTGCCCAGATCTCCTTAAGACAGTACAAGGCAATGTAATTGGATTAGGGATTCTGGTTTGCTTGGGCTAAAAATTTTTAGGGGACACAGGTTTGTTGTTTAGTAGGAATGATCCCATAGAAGAAAAGGGTTGCATATATATACGAATGTACTGGCGTTTAAGGAATCTTGGGAATGTCTTTCTGCTAGTATGTGGAGCCTTGTTTCTCTCTCTGTCACTTTTCACTACTCAGTCAGTTTAATAATAATGCCTGTATATACTACCTACCCAAACACGTACGCACACATAAGATGGCTTTGATAAGTGTATGTACATTTCTTTTTATACTGATAACGAAAAATGTATAGGTAGAACTTGATTGAGGGGAAGAATATGAAGCAAAACAAGTTGAGGAGTAAAACAGCAATGTATAACAACAAAGAAGAAAATAAAGCCTACAATTGGATTGATATGCCCCTATGTGTACAATGTAGATACACTCTTACACTTACACACGCTTTATAGGAGGAGTTGTAACTCCAACTAACGTCTACGTAATATTAATACTTTAGTTGCTTAGTTAGAGCTAAAGCTCAAAGACGCAGTTAGGTCAGATATAATATAGGTATATGGTAAAAAACTGACTACGCACACCATGTAATACATATATAATAGGTAGGTGTTAACCATATATATTATATAGTTGTTTTATTTACGTGTGCCTAATAATATATGGTAACATCATGGTGCTCATGTAAGAGTACCAAGAAACATGAGAAGAAGCCCACAAAAAGTTACACAAACAAAAACAGTTCGGAACACCACAATAAATGGTTTATATAAGAGAGTCGAGAGAGAACCGAGTTCGTAGTTAGCAAAATTGAATGGTTTGTTGGATTTGGAATGGTAGTTTTGATGTTGATGATGATATCAAGTTGTGGCAGAATCATTATTGGGGAATCACATCTTATACTGACTTGCATTAGATGGTTGGCTGCTTACTTCAAAATTTGAATGCTGTTAGGGTGATTACAATAGTTTTGTGCAAGAAGATCGAACAGTTTACATTTAGGTGTATCTAGTGTTGTTATTGTGTGTAGAAGATACAGTTGAATACACAAATAATATTGCTAATTGAACACAAAGCAATAAATAATATTATTACTACTTTGATAGGAAGATGATACGATGATCAGGACATGCTAAAAATGATAATCGGTAATTCATACGAAAACACGTACATGAGCAACAGGAAAGGTAAAACTGGTAAATTCCTAGAAGAATACAGGCAAATCCACAAGAGCAAATTATAGTAATGGTTCTACAGAAAAATAATTGTGAAAAGAAGTGAGTCCGTACTTCGCACAGACAATAGTATTTTTGCGATGCAAACTTCTGGGAACTACTGAAGGAAATTAAGAAGGTTTTTCTTGACATTATCAGTGAATTAGTGCAAATGTTATTGGAAAAGCATATAATTACAACCAACAAGTAAACGTAAGTGCCAACATAATATCCCATTTAAAAATTAAGTTGCGTTGCAGTTACTTTTACCAAATGTGTGCAAACGTATGTCTAAATTGGTAACCTGCTAAAGTTTCAATACAAAAAAATGTACGAGTTTTTAACACATTTTTGATGTTATTGCTTAATGGATCGACTTAAAGCTGATAAAAATTTCAACAAAATAAAATGTGTGTTTAGTTAGGAGTTAGTGGAAGGGGAAACTAATAGATTCGAAAATTGGCTGATTACTTCAGATTTGGTACAAATTACAAATACGTATAAAATATCCTAGTACACTGGAATAGCTTTGTACGCCTTGTGTTTGTATAAAATATTATTAACAGAATCAAGGCGTCAAGACTGACTGAAGACTAACTTATTTTTAAAATCTCAATCTTTATGTTTGTCTACCTCTAAGAGAAAGCTAGCTTTCTAAGCGAAAATAAATGGTTTAAAGACGCTGACATGTAAAAACAGAAAGAAGCATGGACATTTCTTTAGTTTTAGAAGTGGATGGATATTATGCTATTTCAACCATATAGCTGGCTGTAGTTGGTAGCGATATGTTGCAAACGTGGAATTGTTCTTGTTTAAGTACGAAAAGTATAAATTAAATTTTGGGATATTCGGAAATACCAATTAATTCAACAACGCAGAAGAGCTAACTAGATACATAATATGGATATGATAGGATCTAATATGAATTATAATCAAGTCAGTTAAAAGTGGTGCTAGCTATAAATTGAAGAGCTAAAAATGAGTTTAATAAGAAATGGCAATATTTTCCGTATTTTCCTTTAAAGCCGCGATTGTTTTTCGCGAAGCGGAAGGAAAATCACGTAGTTATAGGGAGGAAGTTTGTACATACCACTATTATAATAGATAGAGATACTAAGTCTAAAAGTCAGTTTGTAATTGTACCTAAAATATTGACACCATGTCAATTTTACATGCATAATCCAGTCTAACATTATTTTTTGGTTGTGTGTTTATAGGTCATTGATTCGGGAATTTTAATTCTCTTGGACGAAATAAACGTGGACGAAGTTATTCGGATTGAACTAAACTGCCACTTGTTGGGAATTGGTTATGGTGTGCTTCCTCATGTGTTTTGATCAATTAAAACTTTAAGGCTTCCTCCTTGTCCCGGTCCCGAAGCGCGCGGGCTTAGATAATGGCAAGGAGATGTCATAATCTGTCCACACGAAAGATCAAAGTTTCGAATGACTTAGGTGATGGCGTGGAAGGTTGTAGTGGTGAAAATAATGCGAGTGTAAGTGAAAGTGACGACAATTCGTTATTCTATTGTTGCTCTACGTGTGCAGCCATCTTCGTAACACACACTCGTAGTTACTGCGCATACGTGACTCTTCAGGTGAAAGTTAGTTAATGGACTTAAGCAAGTGTTTATTTCCGGTGACGGGTACATTAAAACTTTGATTCCTGTACTACAAAACCAATATAGTGTCCAAATTCGGAATAAAGGATTTCTGTGAAAATTGAAAGTCATCTCTGTCCAGCGTTAAATTGTTATTTGGAATATGGCATCAATCAAGTGTATCAATGCGACATTCTATTATGCGGCTGCTTTCCTTGGATTCAGTTTGCTTGGTATGTATCTTATCCTTTTTGTATCTAAAACACAAATAAATATAAATATATTCATGTGTTCTGGAGCAAGGGCGTATCCAGGGGGGTGCAGCAGGTGCAATTGCACCTACCAAAATTAGGAAATTAAGAAAAACATTGTATATTTTGCAAAGAAAAACCACTTTTTAATACGCAAGATTCAATATTTGTGGTAGATAAAGCAACAAACACGGTAATTTGAGTCTAAATACACTCAATAACACTATTGAGTATCTAAAACGTTTTAAATTCTAAAGGAAATTTAGAAAAAGGTCGCAAAAA
>CM056170.1:23603705-23769122 GCA_029691765.1 Entomobrya proxima | reverse complement strand
TATTGTTGCTCTACGTGTGCAGCCATCTTCGTAACACACACTCGTAGTTACTGCGCATACGTGACTCTTCAGGTGAAAGTTAGTTAATGGACTTAAGCAAGTGTTTATTACCGGTGACGGGTACGTTAAAACTTTGATTCCTGTACTACACAACCAATTTCAGTGTCCAAATTCAGAATAAAAGATTTCTGTGAAAATTGAAAGTCATCTCTGCCACAGCGTTAAATTGTTATTTAGAATATGGCATCAATCAAGAGTATCAATGCGACATTCTATTATGCGGCTGCTTTCCTTGGATTCAGTTTGCTTGGTATGTATTCGATCCTTTTTGTATCTAAAACACTATAATAAATATATTGTATTCTGGAGAGCTCAGACAGTGTACATTGTTGATCTAATTTTTGTACCACATCAATTTACCCATAGCTTCATCAATTAATTTGGTATCGAGCTTGGAATGTGAATATTACAATGTAACGGAATGCGGTTTGAAGGCTGGAGGGCAGGCGGAAGGCGCGTCTTGTAACAAATCACGAAGAACGATAACCTGTGACGAGGATACATCGTCTCAAAAGCATACCTGCTGGGTAGCATGGCAGAGAAAGAATGATTCACAGGATATTCTCCAGTTTAAAGGCTGTTTTATCAACAACAAGCAATGCGATGGGGAAAATAAATGCATCGATAAGTCGTATGGAAAGCGATCAGATCCTTCGACTGGAACGGTTACACTATTCTGTTGTTGCTCTGAGGATAACTGCAACAGAGAGTTTGTCTGGGACCCAGCACCTACAACGACGACCGTGAGACGTAAGTTGACAAGATTCAAGATATAATATTTCCTTTATATTAATCTTTGTTGCAAATCAAGTAAAACTGTAATATTTGTTTTTAAATTTCTAGCTAATGCGATTACTCAGCCACAGAGAACGACTGCTTCGTCCCATGTCATTGTACTGGTAGTCCCCATTGTATGCATCGTGCTGGTTGCAACGGCCGTGTTTGCTCATAGGAGGTTTTACAAGAAACCATTCCCTAATTCGGATTCAAACCTGACGGACGAAGAAAATATCCTATTGGAAAAGTCGGAAAGTAATCATGGTAAGCAATCAAGGGATAAATTATAGGTAATATAGTTCTTGCTTTGAATTCATATGTACACGACAATAATGTGTTATGGTTTTATAGCGTTATCGGTGACATTGGTGGAGAAGAAAGCGCAAGGGAGATTCGGAAGTGTTTGGAAGGCATCTATGGCAGGAAATAATAATTATGTCGCGGTCAAAATTTTGCCGTTACGCGAGAAAGCTTCTTGGAAACTTGAACAGGAAGTTTATTCGCTGCCTTTAATGTGCGATTCGGAATGGATTTTGGGATTTTTTGGAACCCGTGTAAATAATGATGGTGAAAATCCACAACTTTGGCTAATTTCAGAATATTTGGAACATGGATCCTTGTATGATTACTTGAAGGTTTGTGCAAAATATGTCATCTTTATAAAGGAGAAATTTTTCAGAAATCTAAATCTTAGATTCTAACTATTTCATTTGTTCACAAAACAGGGTAATATTCTTAAATGGAATGAGCTGTTGAAGGTAGCCATTACCATGTGTGAAGGATTGGCGTTTTTGCATGAAGAGATCGATAACGGTCCAAAGGGCTACAAATCAGCAGTCGCTCACAGAGACTTTAAGTCAAAAAATGTTTTGCTAAGGGCTGATCTAACGGCCTGTGTAGCTGATTTTGGACTGGCACAAATATTTTATCCAAACAAGCCAGTTGGTACCTGCCATGGACAGGTAATAATGCTAATTAGTTTCACATGTTATTTCTAAAGGATTGATTAGGTGATTAGAATAATTGAATTAAACTGTGTGGAATATAAATTTCAGGTGGGAACGAGGCGTTATATGTCTCCAGAAGTTCTCGAAGGAGCTGTTAGTTTTACAAGAGACAGCTTTCAGCGTATTGATATGTATGCTTGCGGGCTGGTACTATGGGAACTTGCTTCTAGATGCAATGCCCAACAAGTGAGTTTTTCAATAATACCTCTGCTGAACCTTTTGGCAATATATCATGCAAGGGAAAGTTTAATTTTGATTCAAATTTTGTGTAAACTTAGGGTCCCATTGGGGAATACAGATTACCGTTTGAGGAGTTTACGGGTCAACAGCCCAGTCTAGAGGAAATGCAGGATGTTGTTGTTACACAGAGAAAACGACCAACAATACGGAATGACTGGATGAGCCACCAAGGCATGGCAGTGCTCGTGGAAGCAATGAAAGATGCTTGGGACCACGATGCTGAAGCCAGAATATCTGCGTCATGCATTGTTGAACGTCTCAATGTGCTCAACAATAAAATCATCGGAAGTTAGAGAAAACACTAATAAAGTTCGTGCAGTATCAACTACCGATTGCTACATTAGGAAGTAAGAAAACTCATGAGTACGATATTAAACGATTTACAAATTAATATAATGTTACACAACAAAGAGTACCTCTTCTACTGAAAAAGTGAAACCTCATCTTCGTGTCGAAAATACATCGTCTATAACCAAGTCACTGGTAATTTGTGCGCTCGGTGCAATTCAAAAAGTACAAGTATGTGCACTTGCCCAAAACAGTACACAAGAACAGAATTATAGATTGAAATATATATTTACATATAAATAATAATAATGCAAACAAATTTTCATTTGCTATATATTATGTGAAGTCGTAGTTGCTTGTAGCATGACAATGAATTCTACTGTCATGCCTTCTTATTCGACTCTAATGCCACGTTGTTAAACAGACAAAAAACCAACAGCATCCCCGTTGCAACACGTCCAAGTTGCATAATTGATAATATTCGTACTGTAATTGAAAATATAATTACATTTCGTGTTTAACATCTAGACAATAGATGTTAAATAGGTCTACTACCTTATGCTTTTTATCCTGTACTAGTACTAGTATTTTTTTTACGTTACTGTACTACAATTATTACAAATGCATAGGTACATGGGTTACATGAGTGAGGGATGAACAGGTTATGCAGATATACCTTAATATACTATTTCCTTGGAAGTTTCGTTTTAGGTTGAAATGCAGTTTTGTTTGGTTTCGTTCATTGATTGTTAAACGGACATGAATTCAAAGAAGTTTGAAATTCAAGGCTACTGACAACTAGAAAGAAATTGTGTTTCGCTATTTGTGCATGCCAGCTCAAGGCGCTAAGGCCGTGGAAACTCTTGGCCTTGTTTTTCTCCGTAATAAGCTTTATTACGTGTATTCAGTTTCTCGGAATGTGTTTTCCTTTTACTACCTCAGTTGTGGTATGCAAGTAAAGATACCAACTTGAATCTTTCCTAAAACTGATTCTAACAGCGACGGAATGCGATAAACCGAATAAGGGCAGAACCGATAAATGCATCGACTTGTATCATTGCCCACCAAAAGCGTTCTTGAGGGGATGGCATGGAAATTGTGACCCTCACGTCGGAATGATCGTTTATATCACGGAATAACGCAAAATATGGGGTTTGCAAAAACTTGGTTATCCCTAACATGGCCCACGTCTTTTAAGTTCAAGCAACTACAAGGAAATTACATGTGCCCATAATTACTAATTTAACATGTTTATTATGTTTAGAAGAACTTAAACAGAAACAAACTTTTAGTAACACTTAACAACGAAAATACTTGATGTTGCATATTATTTATCGATAAAGATAATTCCAAGGCTACTGGAAACTTGGATACTTCTATTCTATATTGTAATACTTTGTTGATGAATTTATCATAATCACAGCTCACCACTTTGATTCTGATTTCTGTTGCTCCACTGTTTTTAGAGATCAAAAGTGATTTAATCGTGGTATGTTACTATATTATTTGTCCCTCTGTAAAAATAACGCAAAGGTAAATATGTAGTTGAGTTGAGACAACCTGAACTTCATCCGTAATTAATGTTATATTGTTTCTTTTAAAATGCATGTTAAAAACTGTACAATTTTGTTGACATTTTTATTTGCTAACACTACCAACTTCTCAGGAACTTCTGGAACGATACTCGCAAAATGAAGGAAAAATAGATTTTCTCAATTTGTGAGTTGATTCGACAGTTCATACATGATAGTATGCAAACCTTTACTATGAATTTTTGCAACTTTCACACAAAACAGCACATGCTGCTGTCTGCTAAATATAACGGGTAAAAACTCAAGTTGCCATCATATTGAATAAGACAAGATTTAGGTAATATTAATGCATATAATAATATTATAATTAGCCTCTGGTATGTTTAGTTGCTTACCATGCTATGAGTTTTGGTCAATAATCAAATTCTATGTTATATAATTATTGGTTTATGCCTTACTTTCTACAAGTCATAAGGTAACTTAGTGCAAATGCTATTTATCACCACGCAATATAAAATATGTAAGTACTAAGCTAAAATATTATGTTACTACATATTATTGAGTTTATTTGAATGTAAAAAAATAGTTTAATTGTTATAAAAATGTGTTGTTGATAGGAATAGAAGTAGTACGATTAAAAACGACGAAATTAGTTTGATGGGAGTAATGTGCGAAAGTGCGAATGACTGATTCCATCGTTTCGTATTGTTGCAGGCTACGATTTAGGTAGATAGTTGATGTTTTGGTTATCGATAGCAGCTTGTTAGTTTATGGTGCTGGATGAAATGAACTTTTCACAGGTCATCATAAAAAGTACACCAGTAGTAAGAAGTGTGGCATATCTGTTAGTGACCAATACTAGTTTGTCATGTGTATTTTTTCATAGAAAGCTTACCGTATTTACGTAGACACATTGTTAATTGCAAGGACACATTATATAAACGATTGGACTAGTTTTATCACGTTTTTACTCGCGTTCGTAATTTGGTCCCGTTTAAGTAGACGTAGGTAATAACTAAGGTAACAATTATGATTACATTAAAAATTCATAATATTCATTATATATAGGCTGCTACCTCTGATGTACAAATTAGCTGGTAAAACTATTAATATGAACTTAAAGTAGTCAGAATAATTACTGCGGAATATTATAACTCAATTAATTGTAATATGTTTAACATATGAATGCTATTATTATGTAGTACTCTTACCTGTGTTGTTTAAATTCACGATATTATCGATATTTAATATTGTTGTACGATGAAAAAGAAGAAAAACATGTGAATTAAGCATGAACAAACGCAAATAAAAAAGAAAATTGTGTAGAAATACCATTCATTTGTAGTATCTTTATTTGTCTGCGTTCAAAAAATAGTTTTTACTGAGTCAAAGATAAAACACTTGCTTTACTGTGATAACATTAATGCATCTTTACCACCTTATAACTAAAACATAAATATACTTAATATTATTAAACTGAACATTTCTGTAGAAGACAATCTCAATGTTGACTTGAAATACGAGATCGATAATTTTAACTAGAGCATAATTTCGTACAATCACGATCTCTTTCCATTTACATATCGAAACGCAGCTCGGGGAATACGATCACAAAATATCAGACCAGCGGCTCTCTCAATAGTCTCTAGAGGTACTCTAAAGGAAGTTACAGGTATATCATCATCTATACGTTTGTTTGGCATGACAAAAGACTCCAGATCAAGCTGTCCCGTTGTGGCTTCCTCACAAATGACCACTTTAAAAAAGTGAGTTGGCACTGCCACGTTATTCTGACCAATCACCTCGTATCGCACGTAATACTTTCCATCTGATTCACGTCTAAAATTCAAGATACACACAAAGAGTCATTACAAATTGATAGATTTTTCAGTAGTGTAGTTTCAATCCCGGATTTAATAATTAATTATAATTATTATAACCTCGGAAGATACATGGGACCAGAACACACGTAAACGTTATCGTATTTCTTTGTGAGTCCACGCACATACTTTTCCAGGTTGTTCCAAGCATCTCGATTAAATCCCTTGCCCACCTGAGGAGCAATGTTGGACAGAACGAATGTTTCGCTCACGTTTGTCTGGCTAAGCCGATGATTTCCTGCAGCCGCCAAATGTCCCCGATCATATCCACTGCCTTTGTAATCCTGATTTGTAGCCCGAAAAAACTTGTGCACTGACGCATCTTCATAAAACTCGCACTTGGATCGGTCCACCTCCGGATTATGCTTGACATGGTTGCGGGTCAAATGCTCGAAAACCCAATGCGGTACCCTGTTCCTCTGATCATAAGACAGCACAAAATCATTGTAAGATCGAATGTTGTCCATTCCTGGAAATCCAAATTTCATGATCTGCCCCAAAGGAATAAAACAATAAAATAATTTCACGTTCTAAACCAGTTTTACAAACATAGTTTTAAAACTACGACTGATGTCTCAGCAATAAAATGGCGTACCTGTGAAGCCCTGGTTGGTTTTTGTGGTTTCTGTAGATAAGGGTCTCCGTCAATTGGAATGATGTTACCACCCTTACTATCACCCGTACCAAATGAGCCAGCAGCGTTAACTCGAGCGTAATGGCGATACTTTTCAGTGCATATTCCTCCCAGGAAACCGGCAGCTCCAATTCCTGCCAATGAGAGTCGAGACAACCTGCCTCCAAACATACTTGCAACTATTACGTCAAAATGTCCGGAGAAATTAAAGTAGTGATTCCTACTGAATTATTAAAAACACTTTTCAGTGGCAGTTCATACACCTGCAAGTGTGTGTGCAGGGAAAAAAGAGCGAACACGGGGATCATTCAGCTGATGAACAGAAACAAACGATGAACGAAACTAAAATGCAATGCGAAGTACAAACACGAGCGAGTGCAAAGTGCTGGTAAATGATAGCAGGATGATGCTTGATGATGGGTTAGTCTTGAGTGAGGGTTGTTGTTGTTGCCGAGACTTGAGAACTTGAGACAACAAAGAGCTGAGCTGAGTGAAAGTATAAAAGGAGCGTTAGTTGTATATTGGAATTTTTAATACTTTAATTTAAACGCCAACCTTAATCGTTGTATGTAGGTTAAAAATCGACGATTTTAAATCGTTAACCTAAAATGGCAGGTTTAAAATGATACATATACCTATATACATTTTTAAAAAATAACATTGCCTGGAAATGGTCGATCGTTTTCCATATCATTAAAAATATTCCAGATATATAAAGATAAAGATATATAAATATTTCTAAAACTTTTACTATCACAAGTTAAATAAAGCAATAGCAAATGCAGTAATTAAGAATCGAAGATTAGAACCCCGGGCGGCGCCTTCGACCCACAAATAAACGGATTTTAACAAATGGACCTCATATTTGTAATCCTGGTAAAAAATGGACCTGAAATCATATGTCACACATGATATGTCCATTAATTTGTCATATTTGACATTTAAGGCCCTGATTTCAGGACCTTACAATCCGAATTTTAACAAATGGACTGTGGATTCGTAATTTTGGTCAAAAATGGACCTAAAATCATGTGTCGTATGATATAGGTCATATGTAAAAATGTTTGACCGTTAGTGACCTCTGACCTTTGGAGTTGACCTATTGACCTGAAATTCAATAGTGATCTGTCCGAGGTCCACTAGAGTCTGTATACCAATTTTGGTGGAAATCGGATCAGCCGTTTCGGAGAAAATCGCGTTAAAACGGACGGCCGGACGGACGGCCGGAATAGGAAATTAGAAAGAATCTTCGATTCTTAATAACTACTTTATCTGTGAATTAGCAGATTTCTAGACAAACTTTCTGCAATTTGCTGTTCATCGACTCCATTTTACTTTGCCAATAACTTATGTAGAACTCAGACGACCAAAATCAAGAAGAAACTAAGCGAAGACTATAGAGAAGTCCATAATGTCGAATAATTTGTTCGAGAAAAAGCAAAGGGCGTTTTATCGTACCCAGTAAAATGTAAATTGTACATGACTGTGCATGAATCATGCTGCATGATGTTCTTGAAGTTATCACATTACAGAGTCTGTAATAACACCCTTTCACCTTTCCTCTGCGTACACTGGTGTAACGTTTCCCAAAGATCGATCCCTATCCCCATCATCAATGTTACGTATTTTGGGAATGTTCCCGTTAGAAAAACTAGTAGGAGAGATAGCACAGGAGCTTTCGAATGAACATATACTTTGATTTATTTTTTAAAAAATATTTATTGCACATCTGAACATTTCACGGAAAACTATAGAATACCGGAACTTACCCTACTAAACAGTAATATTCACGATAATATTACGACATATTATGTCGTGCATTGAGGTTGGTATATGTGACCTTGAAGTGTCAACCGATTTAGACTTTCGACTAGAATTAATACAACATTTTTTCGTAAAGTTTCCTCATAAAGAAAAATCCTTCTTTTGTATATGCAATTTAAAAGAAATCGGTACACTGTAATAGTAATACTGACTGAAAAGTAAAGCATTTTAAAGGTGTCAGGTTAACTTGGTTTGCCACTTATTCATTAATGACAAGCAAGAAGACTCGGGAAAAAACAGCATTCGTCATCATTTATGATAGTTTAATCCTTTATTTTGAACGTTAAAAATTATATTAAACTTTTCTTTAAAATATATTTAAGTGACTACGACAAATTTGAGTTTAAGAATTTTCTCCTAAGTGAATTTTTGTATTTTTATACTTTCGACCCCATATGGTCAATGGTCACTATATTTGATATTAGTACATAGATTTAGACTAGGGAGCATTTAGCTTTCAAATCTTTAATTCCTAATAATACTGAGACCTTTGACTTCAGTTTGCTAGTGTTACTGGCTTCATCGGGTAAAATGAATCTTGCCAAATGACATTGTCGCCCCTTCAACAAACTAATGTTTCTAATTCCAAGGATGTGGGACGTTGCTAGTTTCTAGGATGCATTCATATTAATTTACGCTTCTTGAGTAAATAATATACGTTTTTTTAAATTGTCATCTTAATTGAGTGAGCGGCACGAATAAGGCACTTTCTGGAGGTTGCTATGTAGTATTTTTTGAAATTTTCAACCGATATATATAAAATGCGCTGCATAACTCTATTTTTTGTAAATAGTCACGAAATATAATAGCGTATCACATCATCGTTACCCTCATTATTTCAATTTGCACACTTTCTTTACCCTTGCCTTGCAAAAGCAAAGCTTTTTTCATTCAAAACTATTTTTCTTGGGTAACGTAAGACAGACAAACTATCCACATCAGTAATTTTTCGAATATTTGTCTTCGCTACTTTCATCTTGGAAACAGAAGATGCCTTATTCGTGCCGCTCACTCAATTCATTTGACAATTAGTAAGTAGCACAACGGGAGTGATGGGAATTTGTTTACTGAAATACTAAGAAAATTCCCAGTGTGTTAACACACGGAGCCAAAAAGTGGGACCCCATAATGCCGTTGTTTAAAGAGGGTGTGTCTCCAGAGAGGAACCTCTCAAGAACTTCGCAGTCTCAAGGGCCAAGAAAAATGAGGTTCAAACAAGCAGTAGGTCGTAGAGTTCGAATCCTAAAGCATCTTCATCATCACTCTCGGGAAAACAAAGATGAAGTCGAAGAGGTGGCAAATGTCAGGTTGCCCCATCATCTGTCAGCTGCTCCGTTTGACCATAATATTGCGAAAGTATTAATTTGTAACACAGAAGACGATCTACCATAAAAACCTTTCCAAGAATTTAATTTAATTGGTTAAAACGCTATCTAAAGACTTTTGCTTTTTCAGTTAAGTGTACGCTTAAATATAATGGATAATTTGAATCCAAAGCTTCATAAGAAGGCGGAAGCCCGGGTGGTCAAGTTGAGCGAGTACGATGAGTCTATTGTCGATGAAATTGACTCACGAGAAGTGTTCGGTAATGTTTTACCCTTAACAAGTAACCAAAATAAATTATATTTAACTTTCAATTGGATTTTCTGTGTTGCAGACATGATCCGTGATATAAATGATCCAGAACATCCGTTGACGCTTGAGGAGCTGAATGTAGTGGAGGAGGACAAAATCATTGTACGTACCTGACCAATTTATTTTAAAGTCTATATACTCATGGCACACGCCCACATAATGTGGGGTAACTTTAAATGTTTTAAATTTAAATTCTTGCTTTTAGGTTGACAATGTTAACAACTTCGTGAAAGTTAACTTTACTCCCACAATACCGCACTGCAGTATGGCCACCCTCATTGGACTAGCTATCCGGGTTCAGTTGATGCGGTCATTACCAAGTAGGTTTAAGGTGGACATCGCCATTACTCCTGGTTCTCATGCCTCCGAATCTGCCATCAATAAGCAGTTGGCAGATAAGGAACGAGTTGCAGCGGCGTTGGAAAATTCGCACCTTATTGAAGTCGTTAATCAATGCTTAACTATTAAGGGTTACTGAAACACTTGAACGAATACGACGATTGACGGTGCTTCATGGGGACACTGAATGTGTGATGTATAGACAAGTATAGAGTAGCTTTTAAAAACGTTTAAGCGAAATTAGGTTAATGTACCGTGTACAAATGTAATAATATATTCAAGAATTAAACTAGTTCGGAACTAGTAAGATGCAAAAAATAAAGAATTTAGAATTAGGAATTGATAAAACCCTGTTCAGCTTGCGTGTTACCAAATTTTCCAGGTTTAGTTTTACTATTTACTAGCATTTGCATGGCCAAGCTATGTTATGTACTTAGAGATTTTTGCCATTGATAATTAAAGTTGTTTAAAGTGAAGAAACTTGGTCCTAGTTTTGTTTAAAGTCACCATTGTACTTTTATTTTTCAATAATAACAAAAGAAAACACATTTAAATAAATTAATTGGTGCGGTATAAATTGCTTATATAACTGTTTCCAAGATCCAAAGATCAGTTTCACTTTCACGAAGACTTTTGTTTGGTTGTTTTAGTGCTTTAATAGGAAGAAAAGGGGCGAGTTTGCTACTACAAAAATAAATCATCCAAATACTCTTCAAACTCTTCGTCTCTAGATTTCATTTCAGGAACGACCAATGGTTCCTTCCAAACATTTTCAGCTGAAGTTGATTGCGATTTTTCGTCAGACTCGGGTTGCGTTGTACCTATGGTTTCGCTACTTGATGGCTGCGGACTTCGTTCACGGGTTTTCTCTTTGGAATGTTTTTTTCGAGAATGTGAGTGACCTTTAGAAGACGATTCGTTCCTGGATTTTTTTACTTCCTTCCGTTTGTGGCCATAATTTAGCTTTATGGAACACTCAGGACACAACCCTATAAAAGTCGAAAGCGAGAATACAGAACTTTTGAATGTATTCAAACTTTAGTTGCCATATAGATTACTCACTCACTTGTACTTATCAATAACAGAGCACTTACGTAATTTAACAAGAGCGTTTTTCTTTACTGAATCTTCCATGTATGCGAAATTGACTTCCCAGGTTCGTAAATTCTCAATATTGGTACATTTTCGTGCACCACAGCTAAACTGTCCCTTCCCTTCGACCAACTCATTTTCGGTTCGCCATCTCATTGCAACCTGAAAGAATGCAGATATTAGAACAACTTTTTTTAAAGACAGGCGTCAAGGACAACTTATTTGAAATTCTGAAAAATGTACCTTGTTCTCTTTGTATCTTGACAGATCACAAATACAGTATTCCTTGAACAATTTGTCATAGTATCGTTTTGCTAGTTGTTTCTCCCACGTGTCCGCCTCCTGATCATCATTCCACAGAAACCTATGATTCTCCCGAATAATATCAATGTCCCTCTTGTCCTTTGATCTGAAAGTAAAGCAGAATGCTTGCGAGTACTATCAACTCTATAATATGCTGTAACCAACCATTTGTATGATCGAATGCAAATTTATTATCGCGAATTGTCAAAGAAATGACTTACGTGTCACGCTTAAAGAGTTTGTCCGCAACTGCCGGATGGTACAAAAAGTAGTCGTTTATCAGTTTCCGGTGCCTTTCATATGCATTCAGGGCAAAGTATCTATTCCTGTAAGATTCTGCTCTGGTTAGCTCGCTCTCAAAATACTCTTTCGTTGGCAAAGCTGACGATAAAATATAATAAAAAATGACGTGTCAACATCCTCCGTAAATTAAACTATTAGATAGTTAGTGTAAATATTCTTCATCAATGCAAAATGATTTTTACATTTAGTGGAACCACTTGGAACCACATTTGGAGCCGGTTGCTTATCCGTTAAATCCGAGTCTTTGCACCTCTTGGCTATCTTCGTCTCTTGCTCATCATCTTCAAAACTGGAATCATAACCTTCCAGGTCATCATTCCCGATATTCTGTTTCCGTTTTCTGGACATTGAATACTATCTTAATATTTCCAGCTCACTTCTTGAAATACCAGCACTACTCACTACAACTACAGTTCTAATGTCTAATACTAAAAAATGGACAAAATATGAATGTTATTTGTCAAGAATCACATCAGACGATTCAAATTAAAAACTTTAGGTCAGTGAAAACAATTTAGGAATGTCGTGTGTCGTGTGTAGTGTGGTGTCTTGTCTCAAGACATACATGAACCCCAAAGCAGCTGAGCGCCAGCTGAATTCACAGCAGCAGCAACAGCATGAACGAAAGCCAGCAGCAAGCGTGTGTGCACTTGCATTGCCGAAAGTTCGGAATTTGGAATGATCTCTACATTTCAATTTCAATCAATTAGAAAACCATTCATCAATAAAAATTAGTCCATCGATTTATGAACTTCTGGGTAAGGCATTCATTATTCAATTTATGGGAGTGGAGTCTTTTTGGAATTGCAAATGTACAGTGAATCGATCAGTTTACCAAATTATATTTCCTGTTTATTATTTAACAGGGCTGTACGCAAGAGACCTGCAACAGACAAAATGCCGGAAGTGACAATTAGCAGTAAGGATGCGTTGAAAAACTTTCCATCTTCTGCGGATGCGGGGAAAACGTCGACACTTGTAGTTAAGTCGACCGAGGTGGATCCTACAATCTTGTTTCAGTGCCTGGCAAAATGTGGTGACTCCCTGGAAGTGCTTCGTTTGGAAGGTATCACGCTTCCTGCGAAGGACAAGTTCAAGAAAAGAGTGACTCTGCCGAAATTGAAGACCTTTTACTACTCTCAAGTCAAAGCAAATATTGATAGCAAGGAGGACTTGGAAAGTTATCTAGATTCATTGGACGCCAAGACGCTGCTTTTCTTTGACAAAAAGGCAAAGGCAGAATGGGAATTAGAAAATATTTGGGATCTGAAGGTCAACATCACACTCATTATTGACGGATGGAGAATTCTGGATGTGAATCATGACGAGCTGGCGTTAACGGCTATGCTTCCGCAGAGTGAATCCATTGTAGCAAATTCCCCACGGGACTTGACCAAGTTGGCCTTGTATGACATGGAGATCGAGTCGAATTCTCACATTCCTACATCCGATTTGACACACTTGACACTTTATGAGGTGATATTTCCTGACATTCCGGAGGTTTTGAAACAGTGTCAGCAGCTAGAAGTACTGTCTTTGTATGAAGAGAAGGATGATGATGCTGCGGATGGAAAAAATGGAAAGGGCAAAAAGGATGAAGACGAGGACGAGGACGATTTTGAGGATGATGAAGGTGAAGAGGAAGAAGAAGACGGGGATGTTGACGACTGGAATACAATTGAGTTAGCAGAGTTGTCAAGTAAAGCGCTGAAGCGTGTGGCGTTAGGCCGTGCCCGACTTTCGGCAAAAGTTAAGGGTGCCACTACGTTTGACCTGGACAGTTTAGCGTTAGAAAACTGCAAGACTGATCAAGAAAGTTTAAAATTACTAAAGGCCAAGCGAGTGCTGATAAGGGACTGTGATCCTCCACCAACAGCCACGGTTTTGAAAAGAATGACGGATGTAGCGACAACGGAATATGTACTAATGAGTGGTTTCAATTGGGAGGCAAAGGATACCAACAAGAAGAAAATGAACGAATTGCTAAAAGCTAGCAACTCATCCGGTGAGCTGTATAGTGGAGAGGACAAGTTCCTACTGGAAAAGGCTGGGGGACCCAAATGGAAAGGGCGCAAGTTTGAGGAGGATGAATGTCTGAAGGAGCAGTTCAAGCTATTCAACTGGGATCAGTTTTGTACGGAAGAAACGTGGAAGAACATGTTTGAATAGTGAACGGTTGTTAGTTTAGAATTAAAATTCACTTTTAATGTCCATTCATAAAAAGAAAAATTAAAATGTTTGCTTATATAGATGGGAATAATTAATGCATATGCATAAATAATCATAATCCATCTTTTCGTATTTATAAAAGCAGCAATAAAGACTGTGGTTTTCAATTACTCAGTTCATTTACAAAGTCTTCCCAAGGGATATAATATTGTCCAGAACAAAGTCCATGTTTTCCCGTGTTTTTGGTGGATATGATGGAATGACTAGTCGCAAAGCATTTGGAATACCCTTTTGGGGAAGGGGGGAATACCCAATCATTAAGGAACCATTTAGGACCATTTTCTCTTTGATTTTCCTCGTTACCTTAGCAAACAGAAAAATAATTGATAGGAGAATTATCCCATATAAACGGAGTTTCAGTTATAGTCTTAGTCAAGTAGTTCTTACACACCTCCCCTAAATCTGCCCACCAAGTTTCCGTTTTGTCTTGGCCTTGTAGTCGTGGAGGAACGTACCAAAAGAACACATTTGTGCATTGATGTTTGTCTAAATACAAAATGCAGTCGTCACGAACAGAAATCCTTTCAGTGATGTAACTAAACAAGGAGAAAGTTAGATCAGATAATTTATGGATAAGTCAAGTACAAAATTCTAGAAAATTGAGTGTTGCCCTTCATTATTCATACCGTGCACAGTCCTCTGCATTTTCAATTAATTCTCGAAACCCTTGTGTACCCAGGGCCACCCACATAAACCACAGTTTGAATGCATCTGGTTTTCTTCCGCATTGAAAACCTGAAATGGTACATGTCATCTTTAATTTTAAGGATTTGTATGCTTTTCTGTAGAAAAAATGTTAGGAAAAGAAATAGCGGAAGTTAGTGTATAGATTACTTTTGTCTCCCGACCGATCATATTCGACAGGGTAATATTTGTCTGGCTGAAACAAATATGATGCGGACAACGAGTTGCACTTGGACAAAGAGTCAGGCTCTTTTGTGATAAATATAGAACACTGAAGTGGAGCTCCCAGCATTTTATGGGCATTCCAAGCAACTGAATCGCATCTGCGCATACCATAAAATTTTATATAGCCTTAACCAAAGTCAAGAATTTAAAAAATCTATATTATACGAACTTTTCAATCCCTTTCATATTTTCGGTACGAAGTCGTTCGGAGAATATGAAGCTGCCACCTAAAAGCGAAACCGCAAATTCGTATACATATTATTGGTTTGCAAGCTCAAAACCGAACAATGAACAAAGACAGTAAGGGGAAAGGTATACCCCATGCCGCATCACAATGAAGCCAGAGGTTTTCTCGTTTGCAAATTTTTGATATAGCTTCCAGATCGTCGAAAGCTCCCAATACCGTCGTTCCAGCCGTAGCATTTACTACCAACGGAATTTTGCCGTCCGCCCTGCTCTGCATTATAGCAGCTTCCAATTCTGCTGGAATCATTTGTCCAAATCGATTGGTTTTAACTTTCACCACGTTGTCCAACCCGAGTCCCATCCAATTGGCTGCTTTAGAAGCTGAATAATGGGCCTATGTCAAACAGAAGTGAACTGGTGAAAAGGTTCAGACTACTTTGCGTGGGTTTATATTGAGTGTGAAAGGGCAAACATCTTGAGAAGTATAGATGACAAGTGGAGGGATGCCGAAAAGTCCTTTTTGCTTGACCTCTGGGAAATACCGATGCCTTGCTAAAGTGTATCCGTACATGTTTGCCATTGAACCTCCAGGGGCAAAGATTCCGTCACCTTCCTCGCTTCCAAAAAAGATCTGCCGTAGCTTTGTAAGTACTATACGCTCAGTCAGTATGAAAACTGGCGCAACTTCAAAAGTGTGTCTGAAA
Organism: Entomobrya proxima; assembly: GCA_029691765.1. Lineage (NCBI taxonomy): Eukaryota > Metazoa > Arthropoda > Collembola > Entomobryomorpha > Entomobryidae > Entomobrya > Entomobrya proxima. The sequence continues at coordinate 23,753,180 of CM056170.1, read as the reverse complement.
ATGCATAATATGAAATCAAAAGTAAGGTATTCTTATTCTTGTAATTCTGGCATTTGCATTTCTTACGCATTTGTGTTCATTTTCTCTACAATATAAGCTGCGGCTAAACCCAAAGGATGCACCCCACCGTATAACTGATTAAGGAAATAGGGATGCGATGTGTTGACGCAATAAGACATTACATATTCAGCGAGACCCTCCATTTCTTGGACGTCAACTGCCACTGTGGTTGACTGCATAGCTTTTTCCAGCTTTTCTTTGAGAACTTTCTCCAGTGGAGCCGGCTGGATAAAGTTAATGACACCGGTAGACTCATTGGGAGCAAAATCTACTATGGAATGAAGCAGTTTTTTAATGGTTGTATGGTTCAAAACGGAGTTCCCATTTATAGATGAGTCCATTGTCTTTATTTAGCAAAGATTCCTTATATAATTTCCGATGACAATTTAGTCTGGTTTAGTGGGGTTATCTGGATTTGTTGCCAGCTGAGTCGCTACTGGATTTGTGAGACCATGTGCATCCAGAGAACGAGAGAAAGTGGAGCTGGAGTCGCGTGAGCTTACTAATCAATATTTGATAGCTCTCAGTCAGTACAACGCGTTCATATAATATTATTACTTTGTCCATCGGATCGTAACGAATCGGACGTGTAAAATTTATCTTTGATACTGGTTATGTGGATATGAAAAATGACAACTGCAAGCTTTTGGAAATTCTCACTAACTCCATGTAAAACCTATCATGATTTTTCAAGAAAATCCCTAACGGTTATGGTCTATAAGCAATGTCATCGGTTTTATATTTCAATTAATTACCATTTTTCGTGTCATGATCTGGTCATTTAGTTACTAAAAATTTGTCCGGAAGTACTAACTATAACCAAAGAACTACCTACTTCGGCCAAATTTCTGTTATGCGAGTATGACCATTATATTTCCATCCATTCCTGATTCTGAAGATTCTACATGTCTGCGGAATTCTCATTATGTACCTGTAATATAGTTGAAAGTACCTAATAAATATATGGAAATTGCTTTGGTTTTACGAGTAATATAATATCATGCGAGTAACCCGTACATGTTAGCGTGCGTATTAATTTTGTCCTGTCCGATAGTCCTGTTGTTGTTAATCTGTCTGCCTGTTGAAGTTCCAAATTTTGAATTAAGATTAATCGGTCAATGGTCGGAAAGGTTATGTAACTGTAATTGAATGACAAGGTGTTATGATTGTAGTGTAGATAATAACGTGAATAACATGGCGCAATTCGTTTGTCAATCACATTTATAAAGGTTTGTTGTTTAAAGTCTTTTAGCCATTTTAATTTTTGGGGAAATTTCGATGATTTATGTCATACCGGAAGAGGAAATGATACCGGAAGTACGATCACATTACAAAACCTTTGTACATGTTGAAAAAGTGAACACAGAAGCATGTGGATCTGGAAGCAGACATGTAAAAAGCATGGTACATGTTTTATTAGTTTTGCTTAGTTTGCTTTAATTTTGACCAAGTTTGAATGTTCCTAAAAGCACTATGGAAAGACTGAAACTCGAAGAAGTCTTACTGAAGTTGATTGAGTCATTCCCATACATAGTGATTCGTTTTTGTCCAGTTGTTTATTAAACCGTAACCATTCAAACCTATATACTGTGCTACATGATGTTATCTGCAACGGGAAAAAGGCTTTTAAACTGTTGTGCCTATATACATAATTTCCAGGTATCCATTATCCATTTAAGAAAAAGAGTTAATGCCATTCACCTTTTATTTTCATAATAAGAGGATATCCGACGGATATTATCCGTCACTTCATGTATGCAGATTGCTCATGAATGGGGTTTCATGTATGTAATTATGTTGCTCTCACACGCAACCACGGTTGCATTCGCGTAACTGTTATAGGTATTTACATTTTGGTAAGGTTTTAGGAAGGTTCCTTACTATAATAAAAACCCATTCTAGCAACAATTTTAAATACACGTGACTGGGATCTGATGATTTGAAACCCGATTCTCTGACTTTCAAATCTCTGACACAAAATACCCCGGGGAAATGACGGATGATTAAAGGTCGAAGTCAAAATCGTCCGTACGACCCAATGAATCACTGTACCAAAGTTGGCGTGGCGTAATTACAAAGTATGCTTTGTATGACAAAATGTTGCCACAGGGCATGAATAATCTGCTCAAAATCAATAGGATTCTTTCACGTTCCAATGAAACACATTTTGGTGATTGAAAGTTGAATAAGCATCTAGCCTGTATCTTCATCTTCACAGACAAACATCATGTTTGAAACTGTTTGAGAAAATCAATACTAGTTTCAACTTCACTATTGTCAGTCAGCTAAAATTAAACTAAAGGAATTTTATTTACATATAAAGTAAAACTTGAAGCACCACAGATAATGAAATAATAAACAAGCTACCAGCTTAAGTATTAATAATTGTTGATGGTGTAAAATAGTGTTTTGGAAATCAAACCTTCAAACTGTTACCATCCATAATTAATTATGAATAATAATCCAGTGCAAACAATAAATAAGCGTGTAAGCAAACACCTTTGTAATACACATTTTTCTATCAACAGAATATTTTTCTTTTGCAATCTTTTTCTTAGAGTATTTTACGATTTTGCACGTTTGCGTCAAAATGTTTTAAAACTGCTTTGGTATAGCGTATTAAATTGAAGTCGCACTGTGCCCCAAAACTAAGCCTGCATATCGAGTTTTCGCCTAATTTATATATTTTTAATAATTTGTTTTTTAAGTATTATTGTTATAAACTTCAAATTGAAATGTTATTTAAGTAAAATAGCTATTGTATTTCCGGCTTTATTAAATTCTCGTTTTTTTATTAAGTAGCCGCAGGCTAATTATTCATAATGGACTGATGGTCTGTATCGGTCCGTCCGCCCGTCCGCCCGTCCGCCCGACCGCCCGCCCGCCCGTCCGTCGCCCCTAAAACGCCCCTTAGAAATGGAATTTTTGAATTCTGTTTTTTTCTAAACGGTACCTCTCAACAAGACCTCGCGCCTGGTCCAAAAACATTTTCACAAAAAAACACCAGAGGGCGCTAAAAATTGAAAAAAGTGTATAACTCCGTTCCCTTACAACTTTTTTCAATTTTTTTTTCTGGAATAGGTTTCTTTGGTCCTACTCCATCTATTGACACCCCAATTTTTCCCCAGCGCACGCCCCCTGGCGGCCAAATTTAAAAACGCCATAACTCCGTTCCCTTACAACTTTTTTCAATTTTTTTTCTGGAATAGGTTCCTTAGGTCCTACTCCATCTACTGACACCCCAATTTTTCCCCAGCGCACGCCCTCTGGCGGCCAAATTTAAAAACGCCATAACTCCGTTCCCTTACAACTTTTTTCAATTTTTTTTTCTGGAATAGGTTTCTTTGGTCCTACTCCATCTATTGACACCCCAATTTTTCCCCAGCGCACGCCCTCTGGCGGCCAAATTAAAAAACGCCATAACTCCGTTCCCTTACAACTTTTTTCAACTTTTTTTCTGGAATAGGTTTCTTTGGTCCTACTCCATCTATTGACACCCCAATTTTTCCCCCAGCGCACGCCCCCTAGCGGCCAAATTAAAAAACGCTATAACTCCGTTCCCTTACAACTTTTTTGAGTTCTGTTTTTTGGAATAGGTTTCTTTGACCCTAGTGAACTTCCACAACTCTTTCATTTTGAATAAAAATTTCTATGCGGCTACTTACTTCAACATTTACAAGGGTTTATTGAAGAATATTTGATATTATAGTTTAATTTATTTTTTAAACCGGAGTTTGCATTGACAAGGCATGTTTCAAAATTTGCTGAAAGTTTTAAATGAATATTTTACTTCATATTTTGCATACGTATTTTATGGATACATATTTTAAGCGCATACCTAAAATCTCTATTAATTATTACACTTCACTGATTTGATTCATGTTTTATTTATAATACCAAGATGCTTTTTACGTTTTTCATATGAGGATAAATATTGCCTGCAGACATGGTCCCGACTTGTCAAATTGTCTGGGTGCACACATTGTTCTTTAAACAAACTTGAACATGATTTTTTCTCGAATATTTACAGTTCACTAAAATATAGTTATAATTTTTATAATCATCATGCCAGTTAAACTGGATAGACTGGAGATGTGGATGTTGTTACGGTATTATTCTGCAAATCTATTTAATATCGTAGATGTGATATTATTCGTTCGTTGTTGTAAATTAGTTAACTACTAGTATATGATCTATTGACTATTGATGGATGATTTGTTTTAATTATTATTTTTTGGATTGTAGATGAAGTATCCAGTGTCATTAAGCAAAGGAAGCAACTTTACGATTGATGTCTACCAGCATTCTTCAATCTTGAGGAAATTTTACTCCAATTTGCCGCCTTATTTCGTCGGCTATTTTCATGGCCTGAAGGCTGGCTTCCCAGGGTACTAAAGGGCTTTCCATTTTTCCTATGAAATAAAACAATCAATATTCAAATGAATCTGAATAATATTCTTTTCTACCAACCTGAGGCACTTCAATAACAACACATCTACAGAGCCACAGTTATAAATGCAAATGCAAGTCTAGCAAATCAGGTACTTGTTTAGCATTTTGCATTACAACTTGTGTGACAAATAATGGCTAAATTTTAACATATGTCGAGCACTAAATTGCAGAATAAGTTTTCACTGAAGATATTTTTAAATCAATGTACAGTTACAGTTTTAATGTACCAGAAAGGATTTGATAGGCATGTAATTTTTTACCCCTAAATAAACATTAAACCATCCTTTTATTATCATGCCTTATCCTTTCGTGCCCAAAAATTAATCATTATTAGCCCTTAAATGATTTTTTGAGGGATAAACAATTATTTGGTGTTCACGAGCATAAAATGCATGTACGTCCTCATTTGTCAGGCATTTGACATTTGGCATTTGACATGCATAGGTATAGAAGGCAGGTCAGCTTGGCTCAGAAGGCATTTTCCTGGCAACAAGTAAGCAGCATCATGGGCAGTAGCAGTAACTAATGATCAGACTGCGAATTTACGACTATTATGCTTGTTTGGTTTTTGAACGCAGAATTTTTGAAATTTTCGAAATTTACTTATTTTCACTAAATGGGTCCATTTGTCATTTCTTGTGAAAATATTTAATTCTAAGGTTAGAGTGCCAAATTGTTGCCTATTAAATTTGCTAAAATATCGTTCTACATTAATCATGTAGAACATAGAATTAGCTACTTATTAGGCGTTTTGAATTAGAAATTGATAGTAGAAGACAAAGTTACAGAGCCATGACTGTCCAGAGTCCAGAAACTTTCGGGAAAAAGTTTGAGTAAGGATGCCCAACTTCCATAAAAACTTTCATTGGTGAGTTTTACTTCTAGTCTGAAAAAATCAGATATTATCATATTTGGTACATGTTAACTTTAAATCTCTGTCCAGCCTCCCTAAAAACGTATGGGGACGGAACCTGGTATGTAGTTATTATCGATTAACATACTTTATAATAGTATAATAGTTTTAAATACTTAGGACTAAAGTTTTTTCGGGGGGGTCCCAATGACGATTTGTTACTCAAAGAAATTAAGCAAAACACTGAAGAAAGGATAAAGTAGATATAAGGCTGTAAACTTAATTTTGAATAAAATTACAAAAATAATTGTTTATCCCTCAAAAAATCATTTAAGGGCTAATAATGATTAATTTTTGGGCACGAAAGGATGAGGCATGATAAAATGAGGAAAAACAAATGTTTTTTTGAGGGTCGACTGAAATATTCCCGATTTGATATTGTGAATACGTACATACATGTATGTGCCCAGATGTAGGTATGTAGGTACTAGGTACAACACTACCTATTCTATTCCAGACGGTAAGTCATGTAGACTCCATTATACAATATTTAAACCCAAAAAATATAAAAACAATATGCGTTCCTGCATTTAAAACTTAAATTAATTACAAAAACGATAAACAGAAGAAATTAGTAATGGCTCGTAATAAATGTCAGAAAAAATGGTTTGTGTTTGTCGTTATGTGGTCAGTAGTCAGTTTCAGTAGGTCCAAAAAAGTATATTTTGTACTTGAATAATATTAATACTGTTGGTTGTGCTTGTAAACTCCACATTTCAATTCTATTCAAAAGTCAACAAGACCTGTGATAGTAATTATGAATTTTGATTTCAGATTCATCTAAACTTGGATTTAGATTTTCTTTGAAAACTCGTGCTAGAGGTATATTCGCTTGCTTTTATGATATAGAAAACTATTATCGAAAAATTAAGAAAAATTCATTACGTTATACCTTCGGTAATTCGTTCATAGACTTCATCAATTTCATATTTAAATCCTTGGGCTCTCATATAGTTAAACGTTTTTCCTTGACAAATTTGTGGTAGGTCGTACGTAAAAGTTCCATTAGGCGTCTCACAGACAGTCGGTGCCCAAAATGGAAATGGAATCTGCAGCATAATGTGATCAAACCATGAATTGACAAATCAATTAGATATCATAGATATTTTTAAAGATATTGATTTAGCGTACCTTTGCAACTCCTTTTGTACCCGTGACACACAAATCTCCTGGAAGATTTGCTCGGGCAGTCAAAATAAGAGTGGATATGCATGCTTTGTCATGGTATGACATTGTAGCTGTAACTGTATGATCAATTCCTTCTGGAAAAGCCAAATGACCAACGGCAGTTACAACATCAGGTTTGCCGAGCAATAAATAATTCAAAAGTAAGCCATATATCCCATGGTTCATTAGGACACCACCGCACAGCTCATTTTTTCTAAAGATAGCCAATTGAAATTTTATCACCAAACACTTTAGCTAGGTAAGGAAGGACAGCTTAGTTAGAATTCTGATCGTGAAAGTTGCGTTACTGAAATCGATCTATTTTGCAGAACTCTGCTCCCCTTCCGGCCTCCAAAATGACAGAAACTATATCGCCAATTGATCCATTTTGGATTTCAGAAAAGAATTTTCGTGTCGCTGGAAAGGCTGCTGTCCACAAGCCCTGTCGGAGGATTGAAGGACCAACAAATTGACTTTGAATAGTAATTGTGTTTTGTGCACCAAAATTGACAAGTCACTTGAAAAGTATGGCATGTGAGCGTGCACAACCCATGTTTGTACCTCCATCAAAAAGACTCCATGTTTTCTGGCAGCGTCCATTAGATCTTGACATTGTTTTGCATTTGCACAAATTGGTTTTTCCACAAGGACATGCTTAGAATGTTCCACTGCCATTTTGGCTTGGTAATAGTGTTCCGAATTTACAGTACCAATGTAGACAACATCTACAATTGAAACGTTAAAACATGGTTTCCAGCAACACATCTACAATACTATAAACAAAGCAATGCCAGTATGCGTAATCGAACCTATTTCAGGATCCTCCACTAACTGTTGATAAGACTGATATGACTTCAATATTCCGTGGGATTCAGCAAAGGATTTTGCCCTTTTTCCGTCTCTAGCAGCTATTCCCATTGGAACATGCTTGCGACGCTCGGTGAGACAAAGCTCGCTCAATACTGTTACAAAATCACTGGTTATTTTACCAGCACCAAAAAATCCCCACCTAAGGGGACCTTGCAAAGCTCTCATAATATTATTTGTTTTTGGGATATTGCAATATTATGTTTTGTAGCGAGAATAAAATACTCCACGGTTGAGGGCCGGATTACAAATTTGACTTTTTTAAATTCGTTGGCTTGTTTTATTATGTAGAAGACACATTTATACCTATATATATAATAGTATAATGACCTTGAAACTGAATTGAACTTCATGTGCCGTAATATATATCATGTAACCCTATATTGAAATTAAGTCTTATCTATCGTCATCTGTATTGCATTATACAACAGTGAAGTAATATGATGATGTTTTACATAGAACACATTTATTTGGACTCGTTTCAAGTTAACATGATAAGTATCTTATATTTATTGACAAGAAAACATGCTGCGGATGCGCTTCTTTAATGAAAATACTTTTCTTTGGTGAATGCAAATTTCATACGTCAATCCATCAATCAACGAACATGCTAGAAACATGTACACACACAGGTGAAACGGTTGCGTGTGATTAGGCTTTTTTAATTATCAATTAAGTTCTGGTACATAGTAAATGATATGATACAGACATTCGATTCACCATGTGACAATCGCTTACAATTCTTCATAAATATCCAAATGTATTCGTTGACTGTCTGACTGTCAGCGTAGTCGGTGCCTTGAAACAATATGTTTTTCACTAAGGTAAATGATAACTCATTGACGCTTGTTTCATTACTTAAGGACACCTACCACATGTAAGGGCCAGGAAAGTTTTCGTCACGGTCACGATGAGTATTTTTAATTTCTCTATGTCATGACTCATGTCTCATGTGCACATGATTTTTCTCCAAATGTTACACATTATACTATTACATAAGAATAGCCACAGGAAGCCAGATCTTATAATACTTCACAATACGACCACCGGCACCAGAAATTACTTATAAGATTGATATTTGTATGCAACAAATGATTATCATATAAATTAAAAGCCTTCCTATAAACCAACAGTCAGTCAGTATTCGTACAGGCTCTGGCTGACACGTTCTATATTTCTTAAACCCGGTTCTGTCGATTGATCCTTATTGCCATGTCCATATTATCCACCTTTCTTTGTCTATTTCTTGGATCATGTTTTACCACAATCATTCTAAAATTTCTTTTTATGATTGCAGACTGTGTATCATCTAGAAATCGACTTAGACTAAATCCCTTGTAAACTTGAAAAGCTTGCTTCATAATAGTTTCAATTGTGATATAATTGAACATGAAAATACTAACTTCTTCAGTTCATCATCCTGCAGAAACCATCTACCCACGCAGTTACACTAACATTTCACTGCAGCAATATCAGTCAAACACAGAAACAATACTAGTGTCATCAACCACCGAATCTTCTGACGTGTGGGTACTTGACCTAACATGGGACGATGCCACGTGGTAAGACGAAAAGGCACTTTACAGCACACAGCACCTCCTCTAGCAAACGCCTTTATTGACGCATACCGTTGGGGCAATATGAAAATTGAACTCGGCATTATTTTAGAGATTCAAGATTTTGTAGTGTTTTTTAGAGTTTTTTAAATGTTTAATCTAAAAAAATTGTTTCTAAAAGGATTCTGACTGCGTCCTTCATCATTTTTACAATGCAAACAGGTACGAATAATATGATAATCATCTATGAGAGAAATATGAAACACATACTTGCCTTATTGCAACTCGTCATATTCCCATAAAACCTCTATAGACATGATAAATCCGACTAATTATTACTAGGATTTGGAATGCTGGAGTCGGGTTGCGTATCTGTAAAAAATGAAGCAAATATCATGATGAAGAATGTGGTGAGTTATTTCAAAACTATGTTGATTTATTATAGCTAGATGAGGTTGGAATAATTTTTTAATTCAATTGTCAATTGTATAGCTAACGCCACTTTGTACTCTAACTACTTGGAGTTTATTTTGCATTCTAATTGTTTTTAATGCATACCAAATTATAGGTGGATATTGTGTTCGGTGGACTTACATATTGGATTTTCGGCTTTAGTTTGAGTTTCGGTGCTGATTCTGGTTCTTCTGCTTTTGCTGGAGTGGGAGAGTACATGGTTGACTCTAACTACAAAATCATGGGTCCTGTGTTTGCTTCCTTTATGTTTCAGGTAAAAAACATTCCCTTCATTCGTGACTTCTATTTGAATGCCAATACGATTGCCATTTGACTAACTAATCATAATCATTGTTAATATGTTTGACAGCTTAGTTTCGCCACTACTGCTACAACAGTAAGATATGAGCTCTGCAACTTTAATTTTTATGCTTTCATGATTCCATTATATTGAATAAAGTCTTATATATAGATTGTTTCTGGAACAATGGCCGAACGATGCAACTTTAAGTCGTACTGTGTCTTTTCTTTAATGAACACGATTGTATACTGCGTGCCTGCTCGTTGGGTTTGGGGACCGGGTGGATTTCTTTCGTCATTAGGTAGCATGATGGTACATTATTCGGTTTTGAAAACGAAGTGTGCGCTTATCTAAGCAATTTTTTCATGCTATTAGGTTGCATCGACATAGCTGGTTCAGGAGCTGTGCATTTACTTGGTGGTGTATCAGGTAAATCATAGTCGATAATTATCTGATTTTTTATGTCCCTAAATACGCTCATAGATCATAAAAGGTCATTGGGGGCTGATAATCCTTGAAACTTGAATATTGTCCTTCATTTCACTGATATGGCTGGCTATTTTCAGCTTAGAAAACAAAATTGTTGTAGGGTCAATTGAAAATATTGAACATTGATTCTAGTAGTAAATACACAAGTTACTCATATTGCACAGCTACTATGTATGCGCATGTAGCAATGCTAATTTAACATTCGTGACAGCAATTACTTAATAACATTAATTTTGTTGCAGGGTATATTGCTGCCTGGATGTTAGGTCCGCGTTTGGGGCGATATGATAACGGACCGGATCCAATGCCTTTGGGCAATCCCACGAGTTGTATAGTTGGGCTATTTATTTTGTGGTGGTATGACTTTTTCGTTCATTTGAAATAAGTTCAAATTTAGATTATTTAAAATTTAAAGTACAAAATGTCGGAAAAACATTATCTACTTGTTCTCGTTATAGGGGATGGCTTGCATTTAATAGTGGCAGGTAAAGCAATAGATCAAGTAATGATGTTCAAGGTTTTATTGTTAGCAGGAGATAAATAATTTTTAAAATGTTTCAGCACGTTTGGAGTGTCGGGCGTGAAGTGGAAATTTGCGGCTAGGTAGGTTCTTTTGAGGATTTTCCACCTAGACTAGACTACACCTTTGTTTGTGTAATATATTTTATGCATTTTCAAAAGGGCGGCTGTAACCACCACTATTGCATCCTTTGGAGGTGGTTTGATCGGAAGTATATGGACTTTGTGTCGACCTGGACGCATCTTCCAGGTAATGGACATTGTCAATCCAGTGTTGGGAGCACTGGTGGGAATTACCGCGGGATGTGCCCTATACCACACATTTGAAGCCCTAATTGTGGGCATAGTAGGAGGTTTGGTGGTAATACTGACGTCCGGTTTTGCTGACTATACTCGAGTAGATGATCCTGTTGGTGCTACGGCTGTGCATGCGTTTGGTGGTGTCTGGGGCTTGATAGCTGTAGGACTCTTTGCGGAGGATGATCGAGGTGCAGGATTTTCCAAGGGAAACGCTGGTCTCTTTCGGGGTGGTTCTTTTTACCTTCTGGGTATTCAACTACTTGCGTCCGTTTGCATTACGATATGGGCTATCGTGATCACTTTTACTTTACTTTTTGTGAGTGGGATGTCTATATTAATTAATGTGTTTTTTATTCAAGTCGGATTGAATCAAGAATCTTTTTTAACTTTAAGATAATCAACAAGATTATACCAATTCGAATGGAACCTCACGAAGAACTACTAGGAGCAGATTTTGTAGAACATTTGGTTAGACGTAAAAACGCCGGAATTACTCCAGTTTTGTCGGCATTGGGATCTCATCCGCATATTCAAGATGTGGTGCAAAATGCGGTTGTAATTGGCTGCAGTAACCCAAGTGAGAAAAACATATTGTATTTGCGAGTGAATTTTTATTTACAATCCTTTACATGAATTATTGTAACATAAAATAAGAGTATGCGTTGACTTTATGTAGAACACGACACAATTTTAGAAACTATTGATGAAATCAGCGGACGTCAGCGATGGAAAAAACTTCGTACAGCCACAATGGCAATTGCTATATTAACCACAAAAATAAAATCAATGGCAAGACGAAGCTCGATTAGTGATAACCACATAAAACATCACAACGGATCCCTTACAACAAGTCAGTATATGAGTGGGCTCATCACCCCGACGTCTAATTCTTATGGATCCACCTGGCATTACAGAGACTACTTGGGAGAACCAATCAATCCTAAACGATACTAAATGATGATGTCATTAGTACATTGTAGCTTAATCGGTTTATGCAAAACTTATTAAATAATGCAAACATAAAATAAACATAAATTAAAATAAACTCGTTTGCCGAGCATTATACCAGTCTGATACACAATGTACTAATAAAAATGCAAACGTTCATTTATAATTAGCTGCTAGTAAATCCGAATACCACAAAAAGGACTGTAAGACGACATCAGAGCTCAAGTCTTTGAACTAGTAGATACAAAGTATTCTGGTGGTACTTTGGGAGGTCCTTCCAGTTTGCTTGCATCCAATGTCATCTCGAATTTTGCAGTCTTCCAGTTTACATAGTCAAAGTATTGGTAAATGCCTTCTTCAAGGTAAGGGTTTCCAGATGCCCTAGCGTAAACCTCATTGTCCATTTGTTGCAACCAAACTTTCGCCACCATGTGGTATCGCCATCCCCTGTTGTAAAGATGGCTGGCTGCAACCACTTGAAGAATATCGCGGGTGAACGTATAAAACATGTAAAATAACAATCCATCGCTAAACTTGTCCATTTTTAGGGCCCACATGTTTCTACAATCAAATAGTACAATACAATATACAGTAATACAATTATACATAGTCCTAAACTCTTTCCAAAACATAGTTAAATACCTAATGTAGTCCATGTCTGTAGTTGCAGTATCATAAATCAATCGTTGCGTCACAAGATATTCCGGGCAAATCTGATACTCTTGACAAACCTCTGTGGAGAAAGACTCTGGCTCTGAAGACATTGTAAGAGGTCCAGAATAGCTTTTATATTTCTGATCGTTTGGCGTGTCCTTCTTCCAAATCCAGCTCATTTCATCCATGACTTGAGAACTGATGGTATTCGGACTACCTCGAATTTCAGTTGCCGCGGTTGCTTTGAGGCCAACGATAAGTGCCGCCATTCCAAAAGCATTGTTCAACATGCTTTGTGGTAAATTCCGTACATTACCTTAACACACAGTACAGTTTGGGTTTAGAATATTTTGGAAATCAGGTTTAAAAATAACAAAATACTCACCTTTTTCAGTTATGATTGCACTTCCCTTCGCTCCATTTGCCTTCGAGACACAACCATTGTGCTCGGTAGACTGACTAAAATTTCCGGAACTTGGGTTAACGGCTTTGGCTTGGTCTGCAACCATAGGATAACCGTTGTGATATGTAATGGCGGCCGCTGTCTTCGGGTTTGCGTTGAAGGACGGCATGGTTAAAAGATTCGTATTTGTAGAAGGAAAGTGATTAGATGACTGCAAGAATGACGACATACTTCCTAGAGGTGGAAAGTCGCCTACAAGATTCACTTCATGAGGATTCTAAAAGAATAAGAAAACGTTAATCCTTTATGTTGGGTTACAAGGTTTTAACTTTAACTAACAATGTATGTATGGTTGACGGTTGACTTACTTTCACAGTTGAGGAAATGCCAATACAATTGTTAGCAAACATGGTCAATTTAATAAGAAAAATATCACAGAAAACGTAACCAATTATTAGCAGACCGAGACGATTCAATCGACTAATAGTAAGGGTGAATAGAAACTAATGATTTTCAAAAGTCGGGTTCCATTCCATCCGCAGTCTGAGTTTTAGATCTCCAGTGTTACAAAAATCACAGGACGGCAAGGCATGTTCTGTTACTGTAGGTAAATAACGGTATATAAAATGTTACTATAGTATACCTATCTATGTAGGTCTTTGCTTCGATAATTTGCAAACTATTTGACTAAACTCCTTTCAAGTGATGGTCTAAATTCTTAAGACAAAAATGATATTAGCATACGCGGAATTATGCAAACGCGACGAACCTTTCACTTGGCTTGCATACTGCGTGCCTAGTAATGACTCAAGACTTATCTCTTGTTCCTTTTTTGCGTTTTTCCAAACCTTGTCCATCGACTGTCAACCTACAAAATTCTTTTACTACTACATCACTTGTCCATCGGCATGCATGATCCACTCAAAATGAAAACAGAATTATGTAAAAATCCCTTTTATCCAAAATTGGAAGTGCACGAAAAAATGGAACAAAAGGAGAACCCTTAAATATTTCTTGTACATTTAGTGCATTTCGATTTGATTCAGTGGACTGTGTGGTCGTGACTTGAACAGTGGAAAATGCACAGAAATGTCGAATGTTTTGATGCTTTAACAGCTGTGCACACATGCACATTCGAGATTCGCGAACGAACCGAACGAAACTCAAGGTAAAATGCAGAGTCGTGAGATGCTGTGCAAAAACAAGCGTACTTTTTCCTCGAGTCGTTTGAAAGCGACTGTTGAATTCCCAACTCTCACACTGCATACTATACTGAACTTGCTGTTCTATGATAACTTTAAACATGATGTGAAATTCGATGGAACGTGAACGGACGGAGCATATTTCGGGAAACCGAAATGTGCACGGTTGCATGAATAGAGCATTGACCTGATCCATGAAACCTTATTCTCATGAAAGCATTGACATAGTGCACCCAGAAGAGTGAAAGCACTTTCAAAACATGTAATTTTATTATTGCAATTTAAGTACTCACCCGTCCTTTCGGCTTCCCAAAAATTACGTCAGGCAAATAATTAAGACGAAGAGTCCTGCTTCTTCAAGGCACTATTATACATTTCATGACACTCAAACCATTTCCTCATTTTTCTACTTAACGTGATCAATTAAATTGACTGTCAAGCTCTGAACTGTTCTCTGATTATGGGCGTTTTTTATAAACCCTCGGTTTTCTGTTTTCTCCCCGTCCCCGTTCTCTATTTACTACTATTTATTTACTGCTGGCTTGGCAGACGTGCTCTAGAATTTCAAAAAGGGATTCGTCCAAGAGATTTCTAGTATAGCTCCCTAAAAATGTTGCGTTAATTATTATTCATAAATTAATGAGCACGGACAATACAATCTTATACACTAGCTTAAATATTTTATGCAGGTTTGAGTGTTTGAGTTTGACATTTTTCATGCGATGATGATGATGAGATTGAGAATGAAGATGAAATGATGAAACCGGCATGAACGCTAGCTAACCGTTAGCTGCTAACGAAAGCAAAACAGCAAGCATGTGGCCAACAGCTGACTTAATATTATGCTCTGCTCAACTTGGACATGTGGTGAATCAAAACTTTTGATAGTTTGAAGACGGGTGTATGTGCCTGTGTTTGACCTTTTGGAAACTGAATATTTAGTTGTCAAAATATTAAGGACTGACGATGGTGTCCTCGGCATTGTTGGGAAGAGAAATATTTTGCGAGTCAAAGACATGGGCATTAGGGGCACAGTTCATTAAGGCGCTGACCAGGTGTAGTAGTTACAGACGTCAGCAAAATCGCCATTATCAAACATACGGATCTAGTTGGCAGCAACATAAGTATAAAAGTGGGAACGAAAGCGAAGTTAGAATACCGGAGGCTGATTATTATGATGATGCCAAGTACTTCAAAAGGTTGTCCAAAACAGTAAATCCCTACTGGTTAAAAAATGCCGAGTTGATATTCGGGCAATTGGACTGGAGCCGTCTGGTTGACCCACAGAGAAGATCAGATCTAGAGGCAAATTTTCGAAGAAGATATGCGGATGTGAACCTGGACAAAATTTGCCAACTTTGGGAGGAAAGACAGAAATGCAAAGATACGACGAGGAGGAAAGCACTGACACAAGATTTAGTGAAGGAGGTCTTGTGGGTCCCTAACGAAACTCACCCGAATGCCTTTGCGGTAGAGGGTGAAATTCCGAAGGAGCTGTATCGATTTGGGACTCCAAAAGGCAACGAAAATGTAATGGAATTTGCAGAGGTAATGAGGAAAGTGTTTTCTGCAACTAGTCTTTTTAAAATCCGGTTTATTGTTATATGTACTTAAATTAGTAATTTGTTTCATGAAAATAGTTCTGCAATAAGTTTGGATTCCTTCGAGATGACCAGCTTGGGAATTTGTCATTTCATAAAAGCTACTACTTGAAGGTAAAGCATTCCAAATTATCTATAGAATATTATAGTGTATGAATGAAGAAAGGGAGAATGATGGGTGTATTGCAAATTTTAGGGACCATTGGCAGAGTTGGAAGAGGCACTAGTACGATACTCCTTGAGCTGCTTGGTGCCAAGACATTTTCAGATAATTTCCGTACCCGATATTATCTTCCCTCACATTATCGAATCCTGTGGAATGCGCACGAGAGGAGAAAGAGATCAAGTGTTTTGGCTTCAATCTGACACTTTAGATGACCACGTTTGTCTGTCTGGCACTGCAGAAATGAGCATTGGTGGTTCTTTGCAAAACCAGATTTTTGAAGAGGCAGATCTGCCTCTAAAGTTTACTGCAGTTAGTCGCTGCTTTCGAGCTGAAACCTCAAGCCTGGAAGAGGAACGTGGCTTGTATCGAGTACATGAATTCACGAAGGTAGAAATGTTTGGTGTTACTGCCAATGAAACTGGGGATGAAAGTAATGAATTACACCAAGAATTCCGAAAAATAGAGGAGGACAGTTTTTCAGGATTAAATATTCATTTCAAGACGTTAGAAATGCCTCCCAGTGAGCTAGGTGTAAGTGCCTTTAGGAAGTTTGACATTGAAGCCTGGATGCCTGGTCGCAAAATGTTTGGAGAAGTTTCCAGCTGCAGTAACTGTACAGACTTCCAAAGTCGAAGGCTTAACATCCGTTATCGGCCCAAAAACGGTAAAGATCTCAAATATGTACATACAGTCAACGGAACTGCCTGTGCGATTCCAAGGCTGCTTATAACACTTGTGGAAACCTTTCAAAGACCCAATGGCGTGGTCGACCTACCTCCCGTTTTGAAATCATTCATGCCAAGAAGTTGGGAGCAAGCAATGGAACACTTTTCCAACCATAAGATTAGATTTTTACGTACCAAGTCGCAACAAGATAAATACATTCACAATATTTTGGAAGCTAAAAAGGAAAAATCTTAGTGCTAGCCGAAATAGCAAACTTCAAACTTACCAGAGTTTCTTAATACATTAGCTGACAAAAACGTAGATTTTTCAAGTTTTTTCTTTGCCTTAAAATGAATCAAAAGAATATATGTAGTTTTTTCGTGAACACCAACAGTTCTCATAAATAAATGCCAGTAAATTTCAGTAATGTATAGTTTGCAAATATTTTGTAGAAAAATTAACATTACTGGTGATAAAGCTCAATCAATAAGTCATTTTTTCTTGCTATATGTATGCCTAATATGACCTTTTTTATTGTGCTTATATATTTTTGTTTCCTGAATTTATAATTACAATATTACATATTTCGGTAACTTGTGTGATAGGATTGTAATTGATTAAAGATTCTAATATTACAAATAGTACTAATAGTAATACGGCTAACTACATGTTTCTTTATTTCGTTGAGATACAGGCGAAATGTTAGGTTTCACACAGTTCTAGTTCTTTACAAAAGTAAAGTACTTTTAGTAATGCTAGTACTCCCTGTTTCGTCATAAGGGTACAAGAGTTAAAATATTTAGAAGGAGAGGTCAGAGGTCGATCGTGTTTCCAAATGAGCTTTGCTGTTGGTCAATTTCCATTGCTTGTCTTTTGAATGGCCATCTTTTACTCTCACTTTCCTGATAAGTTTGTGCATATACAAATTGCAACGATGTAATACATTTGGAATTTTTCGAAAGACTGTTTTGAAGGAACTGGCATATACCCACATCACCGTCAATAGTCTGTTTCAACTTTGATTTCAACTATGCACTTGCACAAAATATGATTTAATTAAGATGAAACGGGCTACAGTCTAACAGGGGATAAGAATCGCATTCCTATTTTGATAATCGCTTTATGTTGAGTTGAAAATATGATAACATTATCTATACGCTAGTAAACGGACATGATCAAAATATATTTTAACGCTTTTTATTTTCCTTTATAAACTGATGCTGTAAAAGTTCTCCACAGGTGAACCGGCACAATGGATTGACATCCAGACATTTCTATTATCAAAAATCTTTGAATTAGAATAATCGTATTGGTTAAATGTCTATGCGTAACTGTAACTAATTAAAAAAGAAATATTATTCACCATTATAAAGGACTGGCAAGCGTTTGAAATTGTCGTAAACATTTGTTGTAGCTGAGCATGATTATGGACAGTGTAGCTCTTATTTTTTCCTTTCTCTTCTGCCTGTAACTTTGCAATGCTCGCATGTCTAGGTAATAGTGGACCTACAGAGTTATGTATTTCTCGTAACTGACTCTGAGCACTTTTGCCATTCCAAGGTGGTCTTCCTATCAGCATCTCACAAAATATTACTCCCAGTGACCATACATCAGACGGTAAACCGTATTTCTTGTCCCCAGCCAAAATTTCAGGAGAATTGTATACAAAGCTTCCTGGGGTGGGGGAAGTTGATCCAACTCCCGTTTCGGTCAAAAACACAGAACGGTCAAAATCCGCAATCTTGACGATTCCGGTTTTACAAACAAGAATATTTTCTGGTGAGAGGTCCCTATGTAGACAGTTGGCCTGATGACAAAAATGTAGCCCATGTAGCACATGTTTTATCATTCTTTTCGACACTGAAGTTCCTAGCCCCGATGGGTTCTTTTCAATTTCCTCCCGAAGAGAGTGATCGCAGGATTCCAGAATAAGATGGAATTTGTCATGCAACTCAAAATAACCTAACAGCTTCACTATGTTCTTATGATTCAGCGTTTTCAAAGAATTAATTTCTTGAATTGCCATTAGCTTATTATCCAAATTTTCCACAACTGTTTCAAAAGGTTTGTCACTAAATATCTTTAGGGCTACAACGTTGTTATCTTCTTTATCAAAGTATCGACCAACCTGTAGATTGTGAAATAAATTATTGTTACCTCTTAGAGCCCTCATAAATGCAACACTAAATTTTATTTTTTACTTACGGAATTGTTTAAATTGCCACTACTTCCTAACCAATGTATATGATGGTATCTCGATTCCAGCATGTTTGGAGGATCCAATGCACTAGTTCAAAAAGTGAATATTAAGACAACATACATATAACTGGATATGCTATCATGAATATAATGTTTATTAATACAGTGTTCTTTATCTCTTACCATGATTTGCTATCCTTGGAAAGTTTCTTTTTCATCTGACCTATCAACTTTCGTCTCATCCAAATGGCAAACTGTGTTTGTAACCTATCCTTCATTTCCTGCATTATCATTTGTCTATTTCGAGCAGCTCGGTTGTGGCGTTCCTGGATAGCAGCCCAACATAAATTTTTTTCTCGAATCCGAAAAGGCTGTTGCTTTCTTTTCCTACTATTACCTCCACGATAATTCGTTGTTGGTATGTAAAGAAAATTTGTGCTCTTGCTATCTAGGTTATAATGGAAACAATGAGCTTACTACCAAATGATCGAACAATTTCCGCAAATATTGATGGAAGTAATAATCAAACCTTCTATGTCAAAGGTGCTCTCTTGGGTGGACTGTCTATTTGGATTATACATCCCTTTAGAATCTCCACTTGCGTTTTTGCTGTCCTTCGCTATGCTCCTACCTTCTTCCATGCCTTTTCCTGTTTCCAATTTGACGTTTTCCATTGATGTATGACAGGATGTATGAAATCGTGATTTTTTTCGTTGTCGTGATATTCCCGGATCAGAGCTTTCTCTCGTCTGATTTCTAAGGGCATTTTCCTGGGCACGTCCTCCTTCCTAATTGTAAAATACAAATATTTCTTGAAATTGACGGGTCAGTCTTTGGTAAATCAATAAAGGCATTAGTTGTACCAGGTTGCATGAGTGACAGCCGACGCATTGACGACAAATGGGATGAATAATTACAGGATCGTAGCTTGCTCTTCGCAATGGATCCACATATTTTTGCTGTAACTTTGCTCGAGACATTCGGGGAATATAAATTATGTACTCGCCATCATCAGATTGCAGCGGTTCCTCTCGTTTCCATCCACCAAAATTTGTTAAAGAGGTGCAAGGTACAGGATCACTGGGTTCAATGCTTGTTGAACTGGTTTGAAAAGGAAAGGGACGACCTTGAGTATAACACAAAGCTGGGGACGGATATCGAAGCTCCTCGTTGTAACCAACATTAGTAGTTCTGAACCGAAAAAAATTGAAAAGTCCTGCACATATACGCTTCACACAGCTCCCTTTTCGGGTGACTCGTGGAGGGGGCCGAGTTCGCCCTTGATTGTTTCTTTTCGCTGGCGTTGGTTCACGAATATAAATGATGTTATCGTTAGAGTCAACAGGGTATTCATATCTAGTTTCGGGTTTAAAACTACTCGATGATGTTCTCGTTCTAACTACACGGACTCCAGAGGAGCTAGGCATGGTTTACTGTTGAAGCTTTAAAACCTGAAATTTTGATGTGAATCTTACAAAACAACTTTCCATATCCAAATTACGTTCTTAAAACCATGAACCTTTAGTGGCAAAGCAGTTACATACAGTATTATTCATTGTATATTTTTTATGTAAATTAGAGTACGTTATAATACTGTTTTACTAGTACATTAGCATTGGAAAGTTACGATGGGAATTTTGCCTACTTGAATGAACCTAACCGACACCAATAACTGCAGGAGCCTGGCTCCCTCACCAGTAGGTCACAGAGAAATGAAATAAAAAATACAAGTACTCGGGTACTATTTACTGATGTGTAATAAAATATTTATAAAAGACTTTATGCATAGAAACACTTATAATATACATGTTTGAATGGGGTTGAAGTGCAAAACCAATTAAGTACTACTGGAAGGCTCTTTCATAATTACGCCTTTTTTCTTAAGTTTTCTACTAAGTTCTACGTTTTTAGCAAAATACGAAGTCTCTCTTTTGGCGGCGGATATCTCAGCTCGAACTTTGTGTTGTTGGGATATTCTTTCATATGCCAATCTCTCGTTCAGGTGAATCCACAAAAACCTAAAGACAAACACAAGTGGATTAAGAATCAAGTTTAAAGGGTACGAAGCAATAAATCATTAAAAATGCTACTTTTCTCAAAAGATGAGCTCAGTAGTATGCAGTATGCGATTATACATACCCACGCAAATATTTAATATTCCACAGAAAATCATGATACTCCTTAGCTTTCTTCCCACCGACAGGTTGATTATTAAGTACGTCTGCCACCCTTTTTGCATGCCTTTTCTTTTTAAACTCGATCCAGCCCTCTGTGAAAGTTTGATTTTTAGTCTTCTTCTTCCCCTTCCACGGCTTTTCTGAAATAAAATTGTGCACTATTATAACCATATCACGACATTTTTATTACAGATAGCTGAATGGAATGATCCCACAATTGACATTATCAAACACACCACTTCTAAATTACAGTTTAATATTTGGGATGTTTCAATGTTTCCTAATTTCACAAAGAAGAAACTTACTTTCCGGCTGAAGAAAAGATCTGTTGAGTTCTCCAAACTGGCCAAAATACTCCCGAATTTGTCTCACATTCATTTTAGGTGGAATCCGAGACAAATAAATGATTCCTGGTTTGTTTAACTTCTTTTCCTTTTTCGCCTCCTCCCCTGTCCCCAAATATTGACCTTCCGTGTCACTTTGCTCTTCCTCTTTCACTTTACATTCCTGCATTGCGTCGTCGTCGCTATCACTGTCCACTTCCTCCTTGACATCCAACTCATCCCCACTGCTCTCACTCTCACAAACGTCCATTTGGACTCCAAAATTTCAAAAGAGCTTCAATTTATTTAATATTTAACCCAAAATTATAACACCCTAAACCCGTAAAGTTTTAGAGAAATCGAAAGCACGTGTACGCAAAGCTGTCTGTTTTCTCGAAGCAAAGCTTTTAATCAAAACAACTCTTGTCAGTTGCGCTGTTTCTCAAGATGCCCCATTCTTGGTGAAATACAAAGCTTAGCATTTCTAGTCATTTAGCAATGCACAATACTAAGAAGTATATAGGACTACTAGGAAAATAGGAAGCTTGGTTGAAGGAGATCGTTTGGTGAACGTATTAACGTATTGAAGACGTTCAACTCTGACGAGAGCCTCTGAGCCAAAAAGTGTGAAACGAAAGTTACTCTTTAGCTTTAAGCAGAAGATCAGGTGGTGTTGAGTTATTCATTTGATTGCATTTACGAGCTACGCAGTTAGTTAGTTAGTGTGATTCCTGAGAGATAATTGTAGTTACTTAAAAATATATAGAAGAAAAGTCTATTTTTGTAACATAATTGGTTCAGAGTAGTGAAGTGAGGTGTAAAGGATTGCAAGCAAGTAGTAAAATACTCCTGGCTCTTGGGCGCTGAGCGCTACTAAACAATTGAATTTTAACTGTTGAAACTTTTGAATCGCGTTTTGTGTGTACTTGATCTGTCATCAGTGGTGGCAGTGTTTCCAATCACGTCGTGTCACCTTCGTGGAAGGTACCTGATTGTGGAGTTGTTGAAGATTTCAAATTCGTTGTAAGGTTTGCTCGTGTAGTTGGACACGGGTTGGAACAGCTCAACAGTAGACAGGTAATATTTGTCAAAATTTCAAATTATTTAGATTAATGGTTGAAGGACAATTTTACTGCAAAAGTCGTACACAATAGTTTACTTGAATCTTTGACCACATCACACGTGCAAATATAAAAAAGCACAAGGATAAGTAGTGGAAAGAGCTTTAGGTGTGTGTGAGCAGCTGATGATGGGGATGGAGGTGGAGGGGCGGCGCTGCACCGGAACCTCCAGACCCATCATCAGATGCGACCAGGTGTTTATAGTTAGGACAGTACTCGAAACAGTTTTTAAAAACTCGATAATGCCGTTAAAAATCGGAGCTGAGATTTAAAAAGCTCAAAAAATGGTTATTTTTAATGTTTTGGGTGGTTGGGAGTGAGTACTGGAAGGTAGAGGTCAATTTTCCGTAAACCGTTCTAAAAAGTTTGAAAAAAGTTGACACAAATGGGTATTTTTAATATTTTGGGTGGGTAGTGGAAGGTCGTGGTCAATTTTTAGTAAAAAATTGCAAAAAGTTTGAAAAAAAGTCGAAAATTTGGTATTTTTAATGTTTTGGGTGGTTGGAAGGTCGTGGTCGATTTTCTGTAAAAAGTGTAAATTTTTTTTAATGCGAAAAAATTCGAGTCGGGTCGAGTTTCCTCTAAAAAGGTCGAAAATGACCCTTAGAGAGAGTATACAGGCTCCCCAGTACAACATGTAAAATATACACCCTTTACTGTATCCTCAAAAAAAATCGAAAAAAAGTTCGAAAAAAGGTCGAGTCGGGGTCAAGTTTCCTCTAAAAAGGTCGAAAATGACCCTTAGAGAGAGTATACATAATCCCCAGTAAAGAATTTAAAAATATACACTCTATACTGTATCCCCGAAAAAAATCGAGTCGGGGTCGAGTCTGCCATAAAAAGTCCAAAAATCAGCTTTTGAGAGAGTATACATAATCCCCAGTAAAGAATTTAAAAATATACCCCCTTACTGTATCCCCGAAAAATCGACCCCCCGTGTTACTAAGGCAAAGTTGTTTTACTGAAGGAGTTTTTTAGGGGGTGAAGGGGGGGGAGAAGGAGGGGGTGAAGGGGGAGGTGAAGGCATGTTACAAGGTGGGGTGAAGGGGGGGGGGTGAAGGTCCTATCCCAGCCCATGTTAAGGGTGAAGGGGGGGGTGAAGGCATGTTAAAGGGTGGGGTGAAGGCGACCCTTTTTATTGGTTTTTTTATGGTTTTTGAAGGAATTTTTTGGATTTTTCCAGCAACTTTGCCCCCAGCAACACGGGGGGTCGATTTTTCGGGGATACAGTATAGGGTGTATATTTTTTTCGCGCCCAGTTCTCACTGGGCGCCGTTCTGTCCCACCCACCCACCCACTCGAGCTAATCATTATTTTACTAAAGTTACTACTACAACTGCAACTACTCCATATTGAGACGCTTATTGTTGTTTTCACCTGTAGTCTTGATCTACCATGATACGATTTCAAAGTCATATATCCCAAATGAAGTGTTTGAACATGTTTTATAATATCCCCGTTATGTCAAAATGTCAATAGTTAAGGTAGAGAATATTACCAACTTCTTTAGGTCCGTCCATCTTCAGCTACTGACGAGGCTAACCTTTATGCTTTGAACCTGATACGCAGGCAGTACGAGACCTGAACATGGCAACCCCTCGAGCAGAAACGGAGGATCAGCAAAAATTGAGGTTTCAAGTGGAACTGGAGTTTGTGCAGTGTCTTGCCAATCCCAACTACCTCAACTTCTTAGCACAGCGAGACTATTTTAAGGACGCTGCATTAATAAACTACCTGAAATACTTGCAGTATTGGAAGGAACCCGAGTACGCCCGCTATTTGAAGTATCCCATGTGCCTCTATTTCCTAGATCTTCTGCAGTATCCTGAGTTTAGGAAAGAGTTGGCAAACGCAAAGTGTGCCAAATTTATTGAAGATCAACAACTTCTTCATTGGCAACACTACATTCGAAAGCGTTCAAAGCTGATTCCACCTAGCAGTAACCAGGCAGGAACCATGAGCAATGCCCCGGGAGGAAGTACTGGCGATTCTGGAAATAGTGCAGTTTCTATCGCTGGAGCATCGACGTCAACGTCGAATACCCCAATCCAAGTATTAAGCCAACAAAATTCAAATGCAAAGTAAAAAGGGGATGTTTGAATATTTGCCCCTTGTTTGCACACTTAATTTAAACCTGTTTTTCATGTTTGCATTGCTTACTAATAAGGATAAGTAAAAATTGTGTGGAGTAGACCACTTGTAAATGAGCCATGTCAGATTTTATACAGCATGTTTGTTATTACTTGTACCATTAAGAAATATGTTTAATCTCAAAAAAGGAATCTATCTTGGCTGATGTCTGATATAAATAAAAATACAGTTTACAGTGAAAAAGTATTTTGTCGAATATCATCAAGTAAAGAATGTTTATACAGAAAGCAACATGTCATGTCATTTGGGATTTTGATGCGACTTTGAAATCGTATTAAAGTAGCACAACTGAATATGACCTCATAATGATAGCCTTCCTTATGGTTGTATTACGATAAAGATCAGAAAGGAAATATGAAAGAAAGAAATGAATGCCATATTTTTAGCACCATCCAAACACACTAAGATCACACACATACAAAGAACACATTCCAGACGACTTTTGTTCCAACAGACTTTTGTTTCTATCGTTTCTCTTTTACCCTCTATCTGCAACTTTTCAACAGGTTACTCTTGTCACCTCTACCGGTCCTTCTGCCTGACTAGGATATTTGCATATAGTTACTACCCGTCATTTCTTCGTACTCCTATTATGGCATGTGCTGGTGGTACCACTGTGGAGGGACCAATTGAAACCCCCATTTCTGAACTGTCGACAATGGTACCACCCGCGAGTCCAAATGTTAGCGTCGACACCACCCCGAAGAGCCCGTGGGGAAGGATTAAATCTCCGGAGTATGTACAACCAGTAAACTTGCGTGACATAATGAGCGAGCAGTTGGCCAGCAGCTTGCAGAGTCAGGAAGAAGAAAATCTTGTGAAGGAAGTATTGCAAGCGGAAGGCATTGAATCACCAGCTAAATTTGACATGGCTTCACTGCAAGCAATGAGTAGTCCTTCAGACGACTGCAGCAGTGACTTTTTAATCGCTCAAATGCTCCAACTCCAGTACAATAAAGAACACGACCAAGGACTTAAGAAAGTGGAAGAAAAGTTTAATGGGAGCTCCAAAGTTTCGGTTACGCTTTCTAACTACATGATGAATCCATGCTCTTCTGATGACTCATCCGACGACGATAGCGCTGAAGTAGGAGACAAGAAAAAAGCATGGGACAAATTTGAAGTGAGTTGAAACCGTGTAAATTTGGAAACCTTTGTAACTTTGCTATTGTTATACAAGACAACGGAAATTTAATGAATTTTGGGTTTTGCTTAGGCACACGAAAAGGCTTTTCCAGCAATGCCTCGTTGTGGTTATGTCAAAGTTGACAACGAACTTGTGACAAAGCATGATGTTACAATGTGTGGCAGACGAAACGCTTGTAAAGTAATGGAAAATTTTCCTCCCTGTATTCATACCGGTGATGGTGCCAGTTTCGATATGCAGCTTTCCAACCAGGTAGACTGATACTATAAGGCAGTGTCAATTTTAGAAATTTGTACGCAATTAATATCATCGTACTTGTTTTTCTCAGGTATACAATACGCTTAAGGTATATTCGAAATCAGAAGACGACCGACGCACACGGCTTCATGAAAAGAAAGAGAAATCTACGTCTGAAATGGCAATGGATGCAAAGACTCGTTTAATGTTATATAAACTGGTAAATAACCAAATCCTTGAAAATGTATATGGAGTGATTTCGACGGGAAAGGAAGCAGTTGTGCTTTACGCAAACGGTGGGAGGTAAATCGAATTTTCATTTGAACTTTGAACGACCATTGTTGCTGGCCATTTAACCTCTCTTTGAAATGAAATGCAATGCAATTTTTCTTTCCTTCACGTTCTTTAGCGTTCCTACCGACACGGAAATGCTTGTGGAAATACCCAAAGAATGTGCTGTAAAAGTCTTCAAAACTACTTTAAACGAATTCAAAACCCGTGACAAATACATTAAGGATGATTATCGATTCAAAGATCGTTTTTCTAAGCAGGTACGTTTTTCTAAAAGGTGGTTCGTTTTTAAATAAATCCAACCAACTAACCTGTATAAACTGTCTGTCATTTCAGAATCCTCGTAAAATCATTCATTTGTGGGCGGAAAAGGAAATGCACAACCTAAATAGAATTTCAAAAGCAGGAATTCCATGTCCCAAAGTGGTACTCTTGAAGAAGCATATATTGATTTTGGAATTCATTGGAAACGACATGAAACCTGCACCGATGCTAAAGGAGGTCAAATTTAGCAAAGAAGAAGATGATGTTGAACTCAATAGTGCTTACAACCAAGCCATAGACGTAAGAATACCTCTTCTACGTCATTCTTAGCTTATTGTTTTGTTGAAAATATTAAAAACATGGTCACGATTTTCTGCAGATTCTTATAAGACTGTACAAAGAGTGCAACCTGATCCACGGTGATTTTTCAGAGTACAACTTGTTGTGGCATCTTGGCAAGTGTTACGTTATTGACGTTAGCCAAGCAGTAGAGCCTGCACATCCCCATGGCCTTGAGTTTCTATATCGAGACTGTGTGAACATTATCAACGTAAGAACAAAATCGTAAAATCCTTTGTTATATCCTAGATATAAAAATTATTGAAATAGGTTGAATTGATTGGTAATTGTACCTCTTTGTTTCATAGTTCTTCGCCAAAAAGGGAATGAAAAACATTCATACGGCAGAATCCTTATTCGCAACTATATCCGGATACAATTTGGATGGCTCAGGACCAGAAGCAATCAATCAGGTACCTTTCCCCGAGTATCTAGTTTGATCAAATCCTAAATATGTGTTTCACTGTATGCAATTGCTTTTCATGATTTTATTCCCACAGATTCAAGACTACGAAAAAAATTTGGAACTATTGACATTTGCCAAACCCGACAAACAGTTTTCCTTTGATTATTGCTGGGAACAGTCAAAAGGTGCTACTGCTAATGATTCTGTATTACCAAAATAAGACAAGGAAAATTTGTAGTAGGTACTTATACGAGGACGAGATACTTATATTATGTTGTTTTAAGTTGCAAAATTTTTAGTGGAAATAATATGTACTTTGGTAAGCATTTTCATGCTCTGTACTCCTGAACATTTTTTGTAAATTAAATGCTCAGATTGTGCATGAAAATGTTTTGATTTTGTTCCATAGTTTTATGCAATGTTTATGCTACATTTTATTATTGATTCAATTTTGGCGTATTCAAGAACCAATACCGCGATAATAAAAATATATCTACACCATGTCCCACAATATTTCATTTTGCATAGAGTAGAATCAATCAATCAAAGAATCTCTTGCTTCGTTTAAGTCGCATATTTGGAAACGGTTGTCTTTACGGTTGTTACTTCATCTCATCATTATTCATTTTACCTTCTCGGAAAAGATAAAGCTCTCCAGTAGTCTTCAAGTACATGCAAGTTGCGATAATATTCATCTTATCTTGATGCACATTATGCCATCGTGCTCAGTGGTGCGTGTACTATATTTCTCCTCAAAAATTTCATGAAAGTATTTGTATTTTAAAAAATTCTTGTGTAATTTGTATTTGCAATACATTTTCACGAAATGAAGTATTTAAGTATTTGAGTTACAGTATTTTGAACTTTGTTTAAAGCAGCGCATGCAATGTATTTAATAAAAAATAGGCAATTGCTTTCGCTACTTTGCAACATGCAGACAGGCTGTCTGCATTATTAAGAAGGTACCCGGTTCCCCATGAAGCGAAATACCGTGTCTTTGGTGTTTTTTTTCCCACGCACATACTTGAATATTGAAATCTTGAAATCATACCAGATAAAAAACAAAAATAAGGTTTCGAATGGCATTAATACAGCTACATAATGTATTGCAAACCATCAAGCTGTTTATTAGTCATTTTTGTTGAAAGTGAACCATTTAATTATAAGCGTAAAATTATTCGTTTAAAACTAAATTTTTAATACCCTGCTACAATTGTAAAGAATTATTACAAGTGACCTAATGACATTGGACCCATTTATAGGCATGTGTAGCTTCTTGTTACACTGACAAAAATATGCAAATGTCATTTGCAATTTCTTCAACAAACTACATAAAAGCAGAAAGTTTTTAAAAAGCATTTGATGAGTTATGAAAAGAAAGGAATATTCAAAACTCTGGAATTCGATAAATGAAAAATATCTTGATGAGCTACAATTTTTTGTTGCAAGAACGGCAGGTATTTTAACCTTAAAAATGAAATGGTGGTTTATATATTTTGATTAATGTTCCATGTTTTATTTCAATAAGGTATATTTACATTAGTTATTAGTTAAGTTATATGCAGTAGGCTTAAATCAACGATAACCACTGTTTCTTGCACAATTTGTGTTGTGCTAGGTGCTAGTATCTATGAGCTGCTTATTTTTAAAACTCACATAAAACATGTACCTATTATTAACTTCCGTTTTTATCTACCTGCAATTTCATGCTTTACGCACACCGTGTTTATATGTATGAAATGAAACTACCTCTAACATCTCTATAAATAGGCAATAGTCTTCAAAATATTTTAAATTGTGCAAATCATCTTGTTGAAAATAAAATGCATGCTACAAAACGACACAAAATTGCTAAAATAACAAACGTTTCATTCTAACATACACCAATAAGATTTCTGCCAAAAAATCCTGATCATTTTGGTATATCGTTCTCGAAGTGCCCCAAAAATGCAGTTTCATGGCTTAGATGTATCACCGACGAAATTATTTTTTGCGCTGTACATTTCGACCCTACTTGATACATTTTGTAATTTAATTTTAATTACATATTGCAGAGTTTGGATGTTATTTTTTGTTGCCTACATACCTACATAATTTGCCAGATATGCATGGATGGAGTTGGAAGAAAGTATGCAACATGTTATGCCACAATATAAATACCTACGAGCAGAAGGATGATAATGATAATAATACCGCCTGCTACTTAAATGATGCTTAAATCAGAATGCAGGTTTGTTGTAACCGATATTTGAAGACAGAAAGTAAACTCTCAAAACAGTTTGGGAGTTATCCTTCTTGTTAGTATATGGAGGGACGGATGGGCAGACATATCAAATTGTCAGTAGTCAGGGAGTAAATTAAGACATTATAAAAGCCTCTTATTAAGAAGACAAAACAGGTACTATACCATCATTTTACATGAAAATCATGCACAGTAAAAATAATATTCATGAACATTGACTAACTGGCAAATGATTGCGATGTATGCAAACTTCTCGTCGCGTTGTATACAGTCGAACCGACTTATACCTGTCAGTCAGACTACTTTCAAGAAGTTAAAAGTTTTAACTTAATCCCTTCCGAGAAGTGTACCTTTTAAAA
This sequence comes from Entomobrya proxima, assembly GCA_029691765.1. Classification (NCBI taxonomy): domain Eukaryota; kingdom Metazoa; phylum Arthropoda; class Collembola; order Entomobryomorpha; family Entomobryidae; genus Entomobrya; species Entomobrya proxima. The sequence goes on along the minus strand of CM056170.1, from coordinate 23,723,207 downwards.
GTGTTTGATCCAATACAGTATATAAATATTATGCCATTTCCCTCACGATACAAATTAGAAACAGAAGCAGCGTAAAGCTCATTATCATTCAACAAGATAAGCTTAAGCAAACTAGCCAACCTTTGTTCTTGTTTAGGGGTTTAGGTACCTTAACTCATCTGCACTTCGTACTATATGCTATGCATAAATAGGTGCTTGTCCTGCACTACCTTCACTCTGCTTCTCATTGTTCTCATTGTTTCTTATCATCGCATCCTCTGAGAGGATTCCTCTCATAAAAAATCTCACAATTTTCACAATGCTCGCAACAGTGGCAATGCAATGTATTGTATGAGCATTTCTCTACCTGTTCTGCTCTGCTGCTTTTTATTACTGACGACTGGCAACTGGGATAGTTGTCTTTCAGATTTTTTTCAGAGTTTGAGTGAGACAACTGCATTGCAAATGCAAATGCCATCGTACAGGCCATTGTAGAGCGATGCTATTTTCGCACTCATTTAGTTCGGTGTTTCAGCTGGTTCTTACTTCTTACCTGAAACTGAGGATGAGTACGTATCTGTTTTCACCACATATCTGATTGAGTACGCCGTTTGTATGGCTGCTTGCATTGTCAATTCCCATTTTTTATGTGTCTCCCCGTGTAATTGTGGTGGTGCTGTATAACATGAGCAGCTAATAGGTTCAATTCAAATTACAGAAAAATGAGAAAAGTGCAATTTTAACGCTGCCTGTGTGACTTGTTGAGTTGTCACTAAAACACTCATGTTGCTGCTGCGGTGGCCAAATCGATGGTCGTCTCGTCCCCATTTGCATTACAAGTAGAAATATATTTTGTCATCATGATTATTAGGATTCTCAGATTTATCTAAAAATACAGATCTCTCTAATTTTGTATTGATTGAGGTTGCTAGTTTCCTGACTTTCTTAGTTGGAGTTTTTTGAATGCACCTGCACTCTACTCAACTTTTTGTGTTTTAGAAATTGGTATTTCGGTGCTATTATGAATAAATACGGAAAGTGAGTGAAAACCTTCCAAGAAAAATCGTTAATGAAGTAGTGGAAAGTAGATTCACAATTGGAAATGATAACCTGGCCACTTGCTCTACTACGTATTCACCGGAAGTGAAGTGACGAGTTAGTGACTTCCCCATAAATGTTATCGAGATTGAATTGACTGGTAAGAGGCTTAAACTGTCATATTTTATTACTTATTGTTCATTCAGGTATTTCTGGACACTAATAATTAATTCACCATCTTTTTCTTTGTATTTTGTAGGCGAAAAGACAAGCATGTAACCTTTTGTCAGGCATTGAACAAGTCTTCCGTCAGCGTGTCCCACAGGTGATACGGTTAGATGGAGACGACCCTTAAATGTCTCTCTTGGACATGAAGAAACTATTAAAGTAGAGTACAACCTGCACAAGAACACCTTGCCACTTGTTCTTACACAACTAAATAACGACAACTGACAACGGTTTTGTTGTTTTCACCTGGTAAGCAGTCTTTTGTATTTAGACAGATTGAAGTCTACACACACTACACAAGCAATTTATGAGCAAGTAATGATTGAAAAAATTATTGATTTTTTTTTTGAATTTGTTGAATTTTTAGAGACAGCAAATGTACACCCGTACCGGTGTTGCTATTGTTAGTATCACCGGACTGAAAAATTGCTGTTAGCTCAACCGGACCTTTGGAGATTCTCTCTGGCTCGGCTCAATTATTTTACAGTTCATTATGTTTAACACGCTGTTTTCGTTCGTCGCCCGACGTCGACGTTTCTTCCTGCTCAAATTAGTGGCTGTTTTCCTCTTTGTAATGACACTTTTATTATGGTCAAAATCACAAGCAAAATCAGAGGACGGTGATAACTTTGTAATCAAAGGTAGCGAAAAGTTGGTAGCATCTAAAAAGCAGACGCATCATCCACTCAAACCGGAAGTAGCTCCCAATCCTATTATAGACAAAAATAACAATGGGATGTTTGATAAAATTACGCAAAATCCTAAATTGGCTCGCTTTGATCCAGCGGTTGAAGCAGAGGTGAGAAGAAAGGCCATGTTGGAAAATACGGATGAGTTTTTAGAACCCGTTTTACGAGATGTGAAGTACACCGAAATAGATCTCAATGTTCGTAGAATAAGTTCTTACGATGACTATGATGGGGAGATTGAAGATGATTTGAAGAGAGTCAAAGTGGGACTGGGCGATAAAGGGGAAAAGGCTACGGTTCCCAGTTATCAAAAGCCTGTGGCGGACAATATCATGAAGAAGGAGGCGTTCAATAGACTGCTTAGTGAAATGATCTCACCGAATCGATCAGTTCCTGATACCAGAGAACCGGCGTAAGTTAGATAATATTTATACGCTGACGTTTTGGGTTCCTGAATTAATTTTATTCTGGATTTGAATTTAGGTGTCGCAATGAAGTTTATGACGAAAATTTACCAGACATGAGCGTGATTATCATTTACACCAATGAAGCTTTCACAAGCTTAATTAGGACACTCCACAGCGTTATTAACCGAACTCCGGCCAAATATCTTAGGGAGATTGTCCTTGTTGACGACTTTAGTGATCATCGAGATTTGAAGGGAAAGCTTGAGAGGTATATCGCTACCAGATTCCCGGCTGGAATTATAAGATTGCTTAAACTGTCCAAGCGTTCTGGTCTGATTCGTGCAAGAATGATTGGTGCTCATGTAGCAGTGGGGGATGTGCTACTGTTTTTAGATGCCCATTGTGAAGCAATTGATCGATGGTTAGTTTTCACTGTCAACATTTTTATTCAATCTCTACTAATACTTTAGTCCTATTTTACTGACGATTTTGTGTTTCATTAGGGCGGAACCTCTTCTTCATAGAATAAAGGAAGATCGAACGGCTGTAGTATGTCCTATAATTGACGTGATTGATGATAAAACGTTGGAGTACTATCATGGAAATGGCGAGTTCTTTCAAATAGGCGGTTTTACCTGGAGTGGCCATTTTACATGGATTAACATTCCTTCATACGAGGCAAAGCGAAAAAAGCATCATCACTCTCCAACAAGAAGTCCGACAATGGCGGGTGGATTATTTGCCATAGATAGAAAATACTTCTGGGAAATTGGCTCATACGATTCAGATATGCAACGTGAGGCGACAATATATCGTTTACTTTCTCTTAAGGTTTGCTTTGAGACATTTAAAATATGTGATCAATTTATTTTTCTTTTTTTCTTATAGTTTGGGGAGGCGAAAACTTGGAAATGAGCTTCAGGGTAATAATAAAGTATAATTGGCTTTTAAAACATTACTCATTAAACATTTGATATATTGGAATTTAAATTATGTTTTATAGATTTGGCAATGTGGCGGTACTGTAGAAATCATTCCTTGCTCACGGGTAGGTCATATATTTAGGGATTTCCACCCTTACTCTTTCCCAAATAATGTGGATTCCCATGGGCTCAACACTGCAAGATTAGCAGAAGTTTGGATGGATGAGTTCAAAGAGTTGTTTTATTCCCACCGAAAGGAATTAAAAGTAATGAAACGTTTCTAAAATTAGCGGTTAATGGCATTTTAAAAATTAAAGTCATAAAAATTGTTTTATTTCTGTAGGTTGCAAATTTTGGAGATGTTAGCAAACGTTTAGCTTTTCGAAAAAGGGCAAATTGCAAAAGTTTCAAGTGGTTCTTGGATAATATCTACAAAGAAAAATTTCAAATGCAGTTTGATTCTAAAGTTTATGGGCAGGTACAGTTCAGTTCCATTACTTCTACCATTACGACATTAAATTTGAAAATTAACTTAATATACAATGCACATATTTAATCATAGGTGAAAAACTCTGAATCCAATCAGTGCCTTGATAACATGCAACATTCAGAGTCTGATGAATATTCTTTGGAATTATATCCTTGCCATTCTCAACTCTATCCAAGTCAGGTAAGTCTTAAACCACATTTCGTGTTTACTTATCATTATCAAATAATATGTTTAACAATATATGTAATTGCAAATTTTGTTATTGTCCCAGTTGTTTTTGCTCAGTAATAAAGGGGAACTAAGAAGAGAATCAGAATGTGCCTCAGTCGGAAGTGACGACAAAGTTCAAATGGTGCAGTGTGAACATCTCCATCCCAAAGATTTATGGGAGTATCGAGACGGGCAGTTGTATAGTAAACGTTCTGAAAAGTGCTTAACAGTAAAACAGATTGATGGGAAGGCTCATGCCTTGTTAGAAACTTGCTCTAGTGCTCCCAATCAACTGTGGGAATTTGATGCACATAGAGATGACACAGATAATGAAGTGTGACCGTTTTAATATTTTGACTTGGGTGCTCTTTGTACAAAATTTGTTTATAACGTACTGATAAATTATAATTCATTTAAAAAAATAGGTGATACTCAAAACAATCTAGGTATGTTATATTGTGAAAAGAATACAGTGAAACAATTAATACGTTGTGACTGTGAAGCGGCAAGAGAGCAGTTACGTATATTATCATTGCCGGATACTAAGTTGCATTTTCTTTGGTACGTAATATGATGTTTTATGTTCTTTATATGCTTTCTAATGAATTCAGTAGTGTGAGGCGTGAGATGAAGATATTTTGCTAATTCTCCAAAGAGATTCTGTATACTCAGCTCGGGAGGAAGGGTAAAATTTCCGTTTGTCACTGTAAGTTTCCGTGCGGTAAATTTATCACGAGAGAAAGTAAAGTTAGAGCACGGTTAAAATTTTTATTGCTTGCTCCCGAGCTGATATACTGTGCCACTTCAAATATTTTTAATTTGTCATCAACAATTAGTTTAAGTTAAACTTTCGTCTTTGTACCTGGTGTATCTATTATATTTGTAGTGTAGTTTGCTGAACACTTTTTTTAGATTACGTTATCATTTAATTATGTTACATGTGGGTTGAATAATTGTTATGTATCTATTCATTTAGCTACGCCGAATGTTTTGGTCTTTCATTCGTATTTCATATCAGAATACAAATACACGAAGAATACTTTAATGGGTATTTGATGGTAAGTGTCAAATACAAAGTGTAATTAAATTTTCAGAATTGTTTGTCAGATTATTGAATTGTGATCTATAAAATTACATATTTGATCGTATCATTTGAAGAGGAATTTTGGATACTACAAAACAAACAATGACAGTTAGTTGCAGTAAGCTTACAAAGTCTGATTCAGTCTTTAATGACAAATAAATATTAGAAATAGAGATATTTTCCAAGTTTCGGAGGTCATTAATTATCATTATCGCGCTTAACTTCTAAGAGTGCTAGTAAACGCTTGTAATCTGTAATGGTATGATGTATGAGTAAGCATACTAGAACATATGAACGTACGATTCGCTTTATGTTTTTTATCCAAATAGTAACTTCACATTTTGTTTGTAAAAATATTTAATTGGGGGAAGTGGAGTTATGTTATAAAGATATATTGGACATGAAATATCCAATCAGCTTAATAACTTTTTAGTGTATACCTAAAACTATCAATTCGATGAATCCTTCTTTACAGGCCAGACTAAATTCAAAATAGCGTTTTTACTTGTTTAAATGAAAGATACATAATATTCAATATAATAATATTATGTAATGTTAATCAAAATGGTGTTTAAGGCTAATATCTGATATGCATCAACGAAAGTGGGTAGTTTTACATGAAACATTGAAAAAATATTTATTTACTCAAAAGTTTAGTAGTTTAATTATATTTATTTACTCGATTATGGTCATTTTTAGACTGCTGTTTGTATAGTATATAAAACCCGTATGCGTGATAGAATTTTTAAAAATTTGAATTCTTATTTTATCAATCAATTATATTTATGTTGTCCCGAATTGTTGAAGGTTGTGTTATGATGTTATATTGTTGTCATTATAATGGCTAAAATGAGAATAAAAGTCTGTTGAGCAGTACTACAGGAAAGAACATGAGTTCGAATTCGAAGGAAGCACATTGCATGATGACGTACTTTGTAATCGTACTTTGTGGTCTAATAATATTGCTAAGGAATTAGAAAAGTTCTTGAAATTTTATTACTAATCATCAAAAAGTTAAGGATAGTTGCAAGCATATATAGGTTCAAGCAATCTCTTTCATTCATGTATTCAAATTTTTCTTCAAAGTCCCAAACCCCACAATAAACCGTTCTTGGAAAGTTGCCTGTGTACAATGGGTAAAAAATTCAGTTTAAACTTATGCAACAAAGAGTTTTGGAACAACTTCTTCTCTCCCCGCTACCCTGGCGTGTTTATCATATTGGTCTTGGTTGTATGTACATAAAAAGATATATTTATCCATTTTAAGAAATTTCATTCAAACCAAATTAGATTTTCAATCAACTTCAATTTACCTTATAGCTGCTGAATACAGTTTACGCTTGTACCTGCGTCCTAATGTCAGCATACTTTGACAATTTTTCCAGCCCGCAACATGTTGGTTACTTCACCTTGCTAATTGCTAATTGCATAATGATCGTCACAGGCTTCCTAACTATTCATTTTCTCACACTGAGACCATCAAATACTAGGATTTCATACTGCACTTCAGTAAGGTTTTGCCAAAAATAACAAAATTGACATTAATTACAAATATAGAATATCAACTGTATTAATATAGGTAAGGTAGATTCGCTAATGGTACTATATAATATTCAAACCAGCTCCATATAGGAATGCTTCTGGCAACCCTATTGGGGATATCAACTGTAATATTAATGTCATCGAGTCCTACTGCTGATGAAATCATAAGTCACACCGAGAGATACGTGCGAATATATCACAAAGCCCCATACATGATGCGAAATGTATTCGAGGAAAAGGTAAAATTCGTGTTTTCATGAATAACTTAAAACCACTTGGAATAAGCAATGTGTTGTTCAAAATATAGCAATGCTGTGGAATTAAAAAATTTGGCGACATTTTCCCTACGACGAATCGTTTTCCAAAAGATACTGCAACATCGGGCACGAAACTCAAGAAAAGAAAGTTTTACCGCATTCCACCATCTTGTTGCCGAAAAAACGTTCGTCGCAAGTGTGAAGAGTGGGTAGAAGATTTGATCATGGATTCGGATTTTAAAAACGAGAAGGATCAATATTTAAACCAACAGCCCTGTCTGAAAAGTGGAGAAACGTTCGCAAGCATCCGTCAGACCAAGACATATGCTTTATATGAGAAAACCCTTTTATGTACTCCCTGGATATTTGGATTTATCATAGGGATTTTAGCAGTCCTTAACTACTACATTTGGTACAGATTTCCCAGAATGCCTGAAGATGAGCGACCCGACCAGTTTAACCGAGACCTGCGAGCTTTGGTCAGGTGCAAATTCAGTCAATTGAGAAAAAGCATCAAGAATAACAACCAACATCAAGACCAAGACACAGAGGCAATAATTGAAGAACACCTTAAGAAGCATCCATCCGATTTTGCAGCACGTCATAACATGATCATGCAGTCATTGGCTAACATGCGAAATCTCAACCGAGAAATGCGCCATAATGCGGGCACAAATTTAATACATTTGCCTGGGGTAACTCGGTCCCGATCAAATACCAATCTGTCGTCCGTGCAGAGCCGCCATGTTCTAACTGCAAAATCAGCTAGTAAAATGAACATTTCCGCAAAAACAGTACCAAAAAACTAGAAAGAGAATATATATAGTAAAGCAGTAATAATGATTCTTAAACATCGTAGTGTGGAAAAAAAGAACATTGTGTCAGTCAGGCAAAAAACCTGACAACTGTCGCTTTCACTGCTGTACATCATAGTCAAACAAAATGCTCTGTCTGTACAAGCTTTCACTTCTAACATACTTTCACAAAAAACCTGTTAAAATTCACGCTAAAAAAAGGCATACCCATCCATACCCATTTACATAGCTCGGCTTTTGTGCGTGCATCATTCGACTAAAAACATTTATCACATCATTCGTGCTCACATATTTTCACGATCCCTGAAAATAAATTGCTAGAGGCGGGTGAGGGAAAAGTGAAAGACAAGAGACGCTTCAAGAGCCGTCAATGAGATTTCTTGTGTATGTAAAATGTAAAGTGCAAAGTAAAGTACTAGACTGGCTTTCTCATGAATGCCAGAAGAGAACTGTTACTGTTGCAAAGTGGCTGTAAAAGTTGCGACGTTTCCTTCACGAAAGAAAGCAGGAACAAGAAAGTATCTGAGACACTGAGAGCACACAAAATGTGGTATATATTATACATATTATTAGAAAGTTGGGGAAAGGAAAGAAAATGAAAACGTTGAAGGATGAAATAATAATATATAAAGTACTTAATACTTAACGTAACGTACAATACGGATATTAGCATGAAATGAAGTTTGAGTAGAAGAAAAGTAATCATATATTGTAGTAGTTTCTTCATTCTTGCTTGATGCTTCAGGTCATCATCTTATCATCATCATAGACAATGAGCACACTTGCTCGCGTAAGAAATGCCTCTCCTGCAGCAAAACACGTACCCGTTTGGGATTATATAATTTAAAAAAATATGTATATATACTTAATATAATGAAGAGGCTTGTGAAATATTTGAAAATTTTATCTGCCTTGCCAGGAGGGACATGGAAGAATGCTTGTTAGGCTAACAATGTTAGCAGATATTGAAAGCCATCCTTTCCAGTTAATTAGCTAAAATAATTATGTTGAACGAAACAAAAGACAGCAGCACATGTAATTACCTACATAGATAAATAAAGCATTACTTAATTTCATTTAATGTCGACTTGGTAACACTAAAAGCTAACAGAAAATGAATTTAAACCCATCTCATCTATTTAGGATTTACTAAAAATTGCCGTTGAAATTACTAGAAAAGTTGAATCTTAATAGTAAGCAAGCAATCTTAGACAAAGTCTTTTTCATAGAGACCCGTGAATGTTAATACCGCACCTGCTGAAGAATGTTTATTGGCCATGACAATAACGCTAACCTAGAGGCATTTTTGTAGAAAGATTTTCCACATGCACATGCGAAAAATATAGAACTCGACAGCCAAGTGTTGTGCGAGGGTAAAGATTTCATTTATGAAAGTTTTCGCACCAATATTGCTCTACAAATCTACCTTAATCGTTATGACTCTCTTCTAATTACTGATTACACGTAATTCCATGGTAATGTACGTTATACTTGAATAGCTTCTAAAATACAAAACTAGTAAAAACTTAGTATTCATTGTAAACATCTGCATTCCATAATTTTTTAAATTGGTATTCCGTAAAGTCGGCATAATAATGGTTTTTCGTCGTAGTGATTATCGGTATGTATGAGCGTAAACGCATGTTTAGGTATGCATGACAGCTATGAAGAGAACGGCATTTACCAGACAAAAAAGAAAAGGGGAGAGTGAAGTGAAAGTAAATTTCTGAGAGTGCGAAAGGTACGACGGTATTGTAGAATGGGCCTGGAGTGTGAGAAATAAAATAACCCGTAGTAAGGTACACATAAGGTTCGCGTATTGTTCTGAGTACATAGTGGTTGCATGTACCTCTAAAATTAAGTTGTGGAAACACTTTAAACAGTCTTGCATTCATTACCCTGCACCAAACTTAACACCAAGTTTACGATTCATTTTTGTCTCGTCCATCGTCTGGCATTGAGCAATATGATGAAAATGAATGACAACGTAGAGAGTGAAGCATGGTTCGGGAGTTTTGGGTTGTAGACGCTCCATGGTTAAGTAAATCATTTATATAAAAAACCTTGCATATCAGAAATTGAAAAATCTTTAAGAGTTAATAACTCCGAGTCGGAGTTACCGTACATAAAGTCCTTCTCATTCCAACAGTTAGCTTCCGCTTCTCAGGCGGTCAAATGCCATTTTCCTTTGATCTAATTAGTGCTGTCAATCAAACCGAAGCAGAACAATGGGTTTCCAAGAAAAACTATAGCTCCGAAGGAAGTTTCAAGAAAAGTGGAAGCTTGCATATACCTTCCTATGCTAAACTTTGTTGTTGTTAGATAGTTGATTTCCGGCTACGTATAAATGCATTGTTGAGGTGCGAAACAGGTTGATGGTGAAGGTTGGCTTCCAGTATGCATTTATGCAAAAATGCATTTATACGTAGCCGGAAATCAACTATCTAACAACAACAAAGTTTAGCATAGGAAGGTATATGCAAGCTTCCACTTTTCTTGAAACTTCCTTCGGAGCTATATTTTTTCTTGGAAACCCATTGTTCTGCTTCGGTTTGATTGACAGCACTAATTAGATCAAAGGAAAATGGCATTTGACCGCCTGAGAAGCGGAAGCTAACTGTTGGAATGAGAAGGACTTTACGGCCGGATGGACAGACACAACTGCCTCCATATTTGAGCAAACCTTTATAAAATGGAGATGCAAATGAAGCTCAAACACAAAGGGGGAATATGTAGAGCAAAATATTTGTGAATTTTTCTCTTGTTCAATGAAGTACACGGTTAGCTTGCACACATTTGCGTGCTTATAACAACTGATCAACAACAAGCATTCAAGGATTCCCGAAACAAAATCTAATCGACTTACTGGATGAGAACGGCGAACATTACACACCGCTTGTGCTTGTGCTAGCGCCAACACCAAGGCAAACGTATAAGACATTATGCTTTTAGAAGTTTAAATAGAGGAACTTTTTTTTGGCAATTTCACGCATATTTGACATGTTTACTAACGGAGAACGGATCGAGAATGAGAATACGGATGGATGAATATATATAGGATAAAACGAGTGAATTTTTTGCAACTTTGAAAAATGGACTACTACCAGAGTAGGGACTAAGGAAGAGAAGAGATTTAGAAGAGCTTACTTCTACTACACACATAAACACTTGTGCATATAATGTGCATTCACGATGATGATGATTTTCAATCACTCTCAAGCAGGAAGAACAACAGAAGTGCACATTCACCATTCTTAGGAAAATAAGACGGAAGAAGAACGGATTTTATGGAAAACTTTTTTCTCAATTTTACTCCAGTGAAGTGGCCATATAATATTTCACATTTCATGGGCTTTTACACTGAAATATTTATACGAACATGCAGGGGTACTGGAAAGTAAAAATTGATGGGTATGCTAGCACTAGCACGATCAAGTGAAGCTATTAGAACACAGCAAAAGCTAAAGCAAGTTCCGATAGAAAAGTTGTAAAGAGAAAGGACAGAGAATGAAAACGAATGTGGTGCAAGTTGCAATAATAATGTTCCCCGTCTTGATTCCTCTGCTTTTTCTTTAAAAGAATAGTAGGAAACGGGGTGCATTGTAATAAATATGTACTTGGCCGTAATAAAAACAAAAATAGCTTTGTTTTGGAGGAAACAGGTCGGTGGCTGAGGTGCGGTAGAGAACTTTACGCAGCCAGGCAGGCGGAAGCTGAGTCTTGGTGGTATGCACTATAGGTTCCATGCGGCGGTTTGGCTGCTGGGTTTTGATTGCCTGGTCGGGTTCGTACTGAAGAACAAGTGGGTTTAGGTGCTGAGTCCTGAGTGTAATAACAAATGAGATAAACTCCGGAATATAAACTAGCAGGCAAGGAAGCAACATACATGCTTGGCTAATTTAATTAGAAAACAATAAAAGCGGGAAATGGAACGTACAATACGTGAATTTCGCACAAGAATGAAGATACTTCACAGACTGGTTAGCGTTTTAACTGCTTTACTAACACAATTTGGCTGTGTGGTAGTGGTGGTAGGTGGGATATGACTCACTAGCCTGCTTAAGAAGAAACAGAAGAGACTCCTCTTGTATGGATATGTATTGAGAAGTTTGGTGATGACAATGGTAAAGTCCAGGAATATCGCGGCAATTGAATTAAAAATCGATTTCAGCCCACTGAACTAGAGTATTGATGAATTCTTAAAGATGTGAATGGAAAATACTGATTGAAACATTATACAGTGTCACTGTGCAAGAGAATGAATAAAACCATTTATAACATGTTCTAAAGAATAAGGTTGTAAAATTTTCATATCAATGCCAAATATAGATACCAAACAATTTTAAACTCCAAAAACAGAATAATTACTATTTATGAATGAATTTCTGAATGCTTCAAAAATCAATCCTTCTCAAATTAATATCACAAATTCATAATTAATTTTTCAAATCATGCAAGTAATTTATTAAACGATGCAAATACAGTCTAGAAATTATTCATTATTCAGAATTTGACTTCAAAATGTCTAAATTTCATAAGGTATATATGCTATTGAAAGATGATTGCAAATTACGAGCTCATACTTTGAACTTTACATAAATGGGATTAGCATCAGGTTTTATTGCATACATATTGGGGATATTCTCAGATATATTAAAGAATATATTATTATAATAGAAGAAAGAAAAATGTTATTTATATAGAATTGTAGTTGACAGATGTAAAATTATATCAATATTGCCCTGAATATGAATGGCAACCTATGCAATAATGGGATGACATAATAAATGAGTTATGTATTTAAAATATGACTGTAAAGACTGAATATAACACTTGAATAAAAATGCAAAACAACACAATGCAAGAAATGCATAGTAATTTCGTCGATACTGTTGTACTGTCACTGTTGGCGAGAAAATTAGTTTTGTCGGAAAAACATAAACACAATAGTAAGATTATGCAACCTTACTACATAATAGTACGAAGTTACGAGCTGTAAAAAAAAGTAGCGCTAGCGGTATCCAGGATCTTTACAGACATTCAAGGAATAATCGCAAACATAGAATAATTATATTTAAACACTTTGCACCAACAAAACAATTGTTTAATAAGCTAAAATTACCTCACAAATAGGACATGGAGAATAGAGACAGAAAACCCGTCACAAAATGTTCAGGCAAATAGGAAATTTCTACTTAAAAGTTATTATTTCTAAAATTCCATATCAGAAATATTTTGGTATAACGTAACTTAACTGCTTTACTTGAACTCCGCTATGGAGTTTTGTAAGAATTAAATTGTCGCTAACGACGACTTCGATTTCGAATTTTGAAAAATGGGGTTCATTTTGTTAATTCTATTACAACCAGAACTAGCCGAACTAAAATCATATGCCATAATATTTTGTATGGCATGTTTTCAAATCGCCATGGCCTTTAAAACAAACTGCTATATGCTATAGCTTATTTAAGCGATGACGACTCTAAAAACTAAACAGTTCGCAAAACCAAATTTCAATTTTTGAATAATCTTCAATTGCATAGTTTTATTTTGTAAACATCGGAGACGGACAAAATACGATATGGATGTGGATATGTACTGAGTGTACATGCACGGATACACGGAAACAAAAAAGTTTTCAAGGGATCAACGAATTGATGAGAGATTAAATAATTGTAATAGAAATGGTTGGATTTGGACATGTGTAATTTTATAGAATGAGTATTGACATATGTGACATATTTTACGCAATAATATATACCAAATGAGACTCATCGATGCTTTCTAATAAGCTTCTTTGGTGATAAATACCAGATGAACTTTTGTAAAGAAAATGCCCTGCTATTCCAATGCACACAGACAAACGAATGGCTTGGGGTATATTATCAAGTAGCTAGCGCTACATAATAAATAATAGTGTTACTGATTCCAGGCAGTCGGGCATTTTCCTTTGTTCCTTTATTGCTCACAAATAAAAGCTTTGTTCCTGTAGTAGTTTCTGCTCGGCTACACACTGTTGGAAAACAAAAATTCAAACGGAGAGAGAAAGTGAGAAAGGTATGGCGCAGTAGGGCAACGTCGGCTTACTATGACTACTGTGAGCACTCTTTGAAAACCAGCACAACAAATAAAATAATTTAAGTTTAAAGGGCCTGACTTTGAGTAAACTCCAGAGTCAGTAAGGCCGGCCTCCAAAGTTCTATGCAGGTTGCCATATATCATCACTTTCATCACTGTCTTTGATAGAGAATAGTTTTACTGTCAAATATCATAGACGATGAAATGCCTGTGCAGGCCAGATACAATAGTATCATCGCAATACAAAAACCTACGGACGATCTCCTGATAATAATAATGCTGAGCTAAAACTTGTCTGCGTAAAAAAGGAAATCCATCAAAAGAAATCTTGTTACTGGACACAAATTCATAATGGAATTCCACTTCAAACTCGTCTTGATGAAAGAAAAAATGTTTCTCATGAAAATTTCACCGTTGTAGTTGACAAGACATTCTCTGCCAGACTGCGGGAAGATGCAGACAGGTATAATAATGTCGTCATATATATACTACGCTTGTAAATAGTATGGACAAATAAAATGAAAATATGTACAAGTAAAGTGAATTAGACTTGGGAACAACAACATAAAGATATCTTGGGCAGAAACTTTGCTGAAGAGCGCAGTCTATATATGGCGTATGAAAACCCATATTATGCACACGGCGCATGGTAATCTTCCTGTTTTTGAAAACGGTTTTGACTATAAATAATAATATATAAAAACCGGAACTAATGGAGTACCGAGGAAATAAGAAAAACTCATAAACGACATCCTTAAGCAACGTTACTCAAGTTTTACTTGTAGTAAGTTTCAGTAACAATTAAAAATAATGTCATTACATTTTAAGAACATGTTAGTTATGGCTGTCCCTTATAGGCATAAAAAGCCTCCAGACATTATTAGTGTAACCCGTTCTTATTAATATAATTTATTATTACGGAACGGACAGAAAACAGTGAAAACATTTTTTAAACAACGTTTTGCATTTGCTCTACAAGTTGTAAATCTGTATTAGTGAGAGCAGTGCGTATAGACGGGCGGACATTGTTCAAATTATAAAGTTGCTTAGGCTACCTAGTATGTAATAATAAAGCAGGTTATAAAGCATAAAACGTCAACTTCGCCTTGAGAGCAGAGTAAAAAGCGCTCCGGGAGTCTTGTCAAAATGAGACATAAATGGTCATCACTCTTCCTTCCTCCATCTTCTTCGTGCATGTTTGGGTACTTATATTTCCCTTTCCTTCAAGCAAGAACGTCAGGACGAAGAAAGAAAAGAATATTTGCAAGAATATTTATAAGTTTCCAATTAAGAAATGTATACCACATAAAATGCGGAGTATAAAGTGGGTTAACTATGCTGTACAGTACTTCGATCCTAACACGGCAAAAACAAGAATTTGGAACAATATGATGTTTTTCAACTTTTTTTGATAAAAGAAGAAACCCAAGTCTTCGTACTTCATCGGTCTGTTACTGTTACTACTTGCTAGAAAGTAAACATAAAAACCGTTTGTATTAATTTGTTGCTTTTACATGTCCGACATACTTTGTACTTGTTTGTTTTTTTATGAAAAATGTACGTGTCAATAATTTAAAATTTTGAGAAAGAAAATCTAATTTCTGTTATTCAAAAGAATGTTCATTTTGGAATTTTCCAAGGCTCTTGTCAAAAACTGAATCACTTTGAACCAGATTTACTTATTCTATGCTTTGAACCCCTCCAGAGGGCTTACGCTTTGATTTTTATAAACATGTAAACAATACAATAATACGGTAAGTGGCACCGGCATCTACGTAGACATCTTGTTATTGTGATCACATCCATGTTCATCCCTTGTTAGTCAGGAATCGAGAATTGCTAACAACCCTATGAGGTTCGTCCATTGCTTGTTAAATATTTTTTGTGCCGGCAAGTCTAGCAAAATTGAAATATTCTAGTATATTGTAAACTAACAGCCTTCCATGTCTTATTGTGAATGTTCTAGATAGGATTTGTATCTGCAACGTGTCAGTTGCCAGCATTTATTGTTCGCTTCGCGTAAAATTGTTTCGCTTCTAAATAATGTCCGCGATTTTAATGGATTTGGAATTCCATTTTAGTTTACTTTGTCTACTTTAGTTTACTTTACAACATCAATGTGCTGTGACACCTGTGGTCTTGGCTATGTATATGCTCGTTGCATAGGCAAATACAATTGCTACTTCAACGCTGCATGTAAATGTCAATTGAAATTTAATGCGAATTCCTCATTACACATACATATATAGGTCACGATAAGCCCAAGTTATTTTTAAATTATACAAAAATTGAGAGTCTTCAATTTTCTTAAAGTGTTTAGTTTATAGTTGTTATATAAAAATCTTGTTATGTTTATTCGGAAGGGACAAAAGTTAATTTTACAGATTTGTTTGATGGTGCATCAGGTTATAGAACAGCGGAATGTAGTCGGCAGATGAAACAGATTGCGTTATGATTTGAATATGCGTTGCATTAAATTCTTACCGATCCTATTGCTTAAACAGATTTTGATTACTTAGGTTAAGGTGATTTAATGGACTTCGGCATAGTTTGTTTTCGAGACGCCACCAACAGGATATTCATAATCCCCAGAATTGGAAGTACAATTGGTAGTACGTTACCTTTCTACATAAATGCTTCCTTCTATGACAGATCATTACTACTTGGCTCATTAGAAACACGAGAAACATGAATATGAATCCGTATAGTATAGAATAGTGCATGCATCATATATTTTCAAAAGGAGTTCTGTTAGTGTAGCAATTTTTCAATATTGCTATGTTATTGATGTACCTATTTACTTCGTCTTCCCATTTGTTACTATTTCAAATTACTGGCCAGTTCAGATGGCTTTAAAATCACTTATGTACGATTTGTAGCTTCCCAGGGATGCAATGAAATGTTCCCTCTCAACCTCTGTCGTGTCGGTCACTGAGAAAGCAATACAATGGGGACAACAAAAGAAGAAAGGAAAGCAGACCAGTTCAACAACAGCTATTTCAATCTGTCTCATCCAAAAGTATTATCGTGTTTTGCTGTTATTAGAGTAAAGCTCTGCACAGCGAGTAGCGCACTCGTCGTTTTAAGCTGCTGTTTAAACGCATGAATGTGCATAATATCATCCGTTTAGATAGATGAGATTTGCAGGAAAAAACGATGAAAATAGCAATATCACGTTCAAAAGCACGTCTCTGTGCAAAGTAGCCTCTGTGCACAAACAAAGCAAAAGTAGAGATATCTGTTTTATTTGTGCCCTTCTGTTAGTAGTGAAGAAATAAAAAATCTTGAAGAGCGAGGTTTTAAGTTTGCTTGGAAAAGGAAAATAAGGAAAGAACACTCGACAGAAACAAGACAATCTTCTTTGGGGACTATGCCCATGCTAGCAGTACACCATGTTGTACTAATAATATTATTAAGGCAGTAAAGCTAGCGGAGAAGAGCCCCAAAGCTCCTCCGTTTCAGCTTCAATCTTCTCTCCGATTCTCGTCTTGTTTGGCAACATAGCCAGGGAGAGTATTTCACTTGGTGTGTAGTTCAAGCATTTATTTGCACCTTACTCAGACTCTGGATGCCATTGGCTTCACAACCAAGGGAGAGTCGAGACGTCTGTTCGGGACTGTCCTCTACTTCAACACAAGAAAACCTCTGTTTCTACATATTATCCCATATTAAAGCCATAAGCTGTGCTTTTAAAAAACCACATGCCTTGCAGCGTCTGTTGTTATCATCTTCGTCTGCCTTGCAAGCCGAAAGCAACTTCATCCGTCAGTGTCAGTCAAACAGGGTTCTGCTGGAGTCAGAATCATTGCTGTGTTTTTACTTTTCAATTGCCAAATTTAGAAACACTATTTTCACACAAGAAACAAAACCAATTATTTTAGACTTTCCCCATCGGCATGGTCATCGTGAACTTGTTCATCTCATCATCAACAACAACGGCAAAAGTGGAGAACGCAGAACAACCTATCCTATAGCTGTTCTAATATAATTAACACTGCATATAAGATGTGGTACTTTAAGTGCGAAATCTCTGTTCTGATTTATTTATAAGACAAAAAACAACTGTGTGATTGTATTAAAGTATAAACAGGAGGACGTGATGTGAAAGAAAGCGAAAACGATGTAAATTTTCCACGTTTCGTATACACATAATACATTCTCCCATTTGCTATATTTGTACCAACAAGAGCATTAACTATCGTTTACTCAAATCTAACTAACAGAGACAAATTAATTAACTCATCATACCTCACCTTATCCAACAGTTCTGATATGGTATCATCAAGTGAACTTTATTCGAATCCAAAAAGAGATCAAACACGTTTTCTTCAGAGATTGTCTTAGAATGCCCCATAGAACAAGTACTGAGTGAGATTCTGAGATACTAGAAGTAAATTTTGCATTGCTATTATTGGCTGTGCATAGTGCCAGTGTATTCCTCTAAGCAGACGGATAAAATTGTCAGAAATGCAAACGCAAATGCATACTTTTCCGAGTCAATCTTAAGTCAAAAGTTCTTCGTCTAAAATACAAAAAAAAACTATCAACGTTAATAGATATCTCTTGATTGTCAAGGCTTGATGAAAGACCGGAAACAAGTTGATTGGTAAAACAGTTGCGTGCAAGTTTAACTGAGGATGAATTTGCATGCCTCACAAAATTGCCATTAAAATCTTATGCTTATGTGAAACAAGATTTAAAATGAAAAATCGAAAAAAAACTTTACAACTAAGCTGACTATTTTCAAAAATAGAACAAAACAAACCAAAAAAACGCACAATGCAACTTGTCGTAGACTTAGACGTTGTTGGACAAGAAAACACATATGCCAAAGTGCGGTGACGCTTGTGATGATGTTCGGTATCAACTGATTTGTAATAAACAAATTTCAGTAAATAAACAATTCCTGTTTATTTATAAATATTCAAAACTGGAGTTTTCGCACATCATGCTCGTATAAATGAACTGCTAGTCATTCAAGACATCACTGACTATATGCAAATAGACAAACTATTGTACTGTTGCGTAATTTTGACTTAACTGATGTGAAACTGTGTAAAATAGTTTTTGTGTAAGCTTAGTTCTCGTATATAATAAATTGTTTTTTCAGCACAAACATGACCTGACTTAATCTTGTTATGAACAAAGACGTGAAATAATAGGTTTATTATGAAAGTTCAACACAATGAAGCTGCATACAGAAAACTATAGAAATACTTGACATTCCAGACATGCAGAGAAGATATAATACATAAGCTTCATCTCATCGATATTAAACAGTATACAGGTAGATGCGGAAGCGTAGCTGAAAACCTAACATTAATGTTGAAAAGTTCTTTGAGTTGCATTTTTTGCTCAATTTCACAGATACTTAACTTAGAAACTTTATTTTTTAAATTTATCCCTTCTTACACATTTCCATTTTCATCCTATTTTTATATTCTGTGTGCAATAATTCATACAGGTTGAAATTGGAAATATTATGAATGTTAACATTAGACACACAAACATTGTTTTTAAAAATTAAAACTCAAAAACGTTTCGGCGAGGAGTTTTGATTTTAAAAATGCACCCGAATGCCAAATCCAAGTATCTAAGTCTTAATATGAAAGAGTACATTATAAGGCATTCATAACCATTGTTTTAACATATTCTATACTTGCATAAATAAAAACCTTCCAAGCAGATTCTATATTTTGCTATCAAGTAGACAAATTAAGTGTTGTCATAATTAGCGAGATTTAAAGTTTGGTTGTCAAGCTCGAAATCATAAAACCTTTACAACTGATAACTTGTCCCGCAACATAGTTTTGATGACAACCATGATGCAACGAGCTAAAAAGACTTTGAGACTATTACGATTTAAAATATTTTTGCAGCACACAATATGAAACATGGGCGTCAAAATGTGGCAGAATTTCGAAACAGGTATATTTATATATAATGTACAATTTTAGCAAAGGTGGATTCGCAGATTTCTTTCTGCAGAAATGACGCTTGCTATGACATAGGTTCATAAGCTACGTAATTCAGGCTACAGTATGAACCCCAAGGAACAACAAACGGTTTCTCTAGAATGCCCTAAAATGATTTAAAATATTTTTGTAACTTTATCGGGGGCATGGTAATTGTCCACGCGTAGCGTGGACAATCCCTCGAACCTGGATAAGCAAAAATGCTTATCAAGAAGTTATGATGCAAACACTACCCTCCATTTTTCCTTTGATGTGAGTTTTCTCGAAAACTACTGGGTGTATTTCGATGAAATAAAAAAATCTGACATTTTGAGATGCTCTAGATTATTGCTTCAACCGAAAATTTGAAGAAATAATCTTTGTTTTTGAGATATTCGATAAAAAGTGTTTTTGACACTAGTAAAATGCTGTGTACATGTTATTGGAACATAGTATCTTCGTTAGTTAAGCCAAACCGAAATTAAAATTTTAATTTTTGATGAGTTTGTCGAAATTTACTAAAGTCTGCAGTCCGCTACCTCACCTAGCATTGAAAACAGTCGCCTTACAAAAATATATTTGTATACATCGTGATTATTCCATTATTACACTGTATATATTATAATTCATAGTGCGTTAATAGAGAAGAGAATTTTTATGGAAATTATGGAATTAGTTGGCAATCGAAAATGTGCAATTATGATAGCAAAACTTCATAATGAATATGGACCGTTTACTTTTGTCAAAAATGGGCTGGTGTGTAATTCGTAACTTACGAATAACTTTGTTGAATATCTCGAGTGAGAACTAATTTAATAAACATTTTTAATGTCAACTTAATATACGTTGCCGAGTAGGGGTCGGCGCGGGATCCCGTTTTCCGTAATGTGTTATTATATAGGTATATCTTTATGCGAACCTTTCTGAAAATGTTTAAGGCATGCGTTAAACTAAACGGCATATTTAATCCAGATCGGTTTGTAAATCCGTTTGCCAAACAAGCACAGGAGCAAAGTGGAATGTCAGATATCCGTTGGGCAACATAACTTGCGGGCTAACTATATAGGTAACAAATGGGGTCGCGTGGTAAAGGCAATAATATGGGATCACAGGCTAAATGTATTGCGCGAAGAAGTTCACAGGGCAAAATACACATAGTGGCTATACCCAGGCACGGTCACAGTATGGTAGGGGGTTACCCTACTCTGTTAACCCTGTGGATTACCTATCGGACTCACAATCAATACGGTTACTCGTTTTGACCTATTGAGTTACATGTTTTTACCTGTACGGTACAGGCTGTACCAAATTCAGAATGATTCTGATTCGAATCGTCTGGCCTGTATCGTGTTCACAGACGGACAGACAAATGTGACAAAATTAATATTTACTAGCTTCATTATGCTTAGCTACTTTTTAATTCTTGAAGCAGTTAGTGGAAAAAGCTATAAATAAAACCAGTGGAAAAAGATCTCAGCTATGTAACTTTATCGTAATGGCCGATGAAAAGTCTTAAAATAAAGGGTTTTCCTGATAAAGCGTGGCCCTATAACAAAAATTTTATATAAGTTAAAAGCAACTTACACTTAAGGTTCATCCAGAATCAACGCCAAATCAAGCAATATTTTTACATGCTAAATATACGTCAAATCTAATTTTAAAGACACAATTTGCAATCTTTTAAATGTCTTTTTAAATGTCACCAAATCAAAAAGTAATTCTAACTTGTATTACTTTTTGATTTGATGGCTTTAAAATAATATGAAAATTTAAGATAGCATTAATGGTTTTTAAGATTTCGATCTGATGGTTAATTTGAATACCGAAATGTTCGAGAAGCATGATTTTAAAAAATAACCTAGAAATGGCTTGGATATGCCAGTTCCTCCTGAATTCTGGATGAATCTTTCGTGTTTAGCTTAATTTTTGGTATAGGGCCACGCTTTATCTGGAAAACCCTTTATTTTAAGACTTTTCATCGGCCATTACGATAAAGTTACATAGCTGAGATCTTTTTCCACTGGTTTTATTTCAACCCCTTTTTTCATCTATACATTTGCGTCGAATCTGCATTGCAAAGTAACGGGAACGAACATATTTAATGTTGAGTTTCGAGGGTATGACACGCATGTGTATGCTTGTATATTCATGTATATGTAAATGCACATTTCATTAACATAAGGCAGACTGAAAGACGCTTGCATAGATTATAGATGCATGGTAGTCGTTTCACTATGAAGGTTATATGGGTATTTGAATTTTGCCAATAATTTAATGACCAAAATGAATTTGGGCCAGGTCGATAGGTACCCCAAGAGACAGAGGATTTGCAGCATTTCTGCAGATCATACTACCCGCACACTTTTTATATTTGTACCAAACTTTGCAATCTGTAATGATACGTTGTGTTATGGCAAACCGGAAGCCAATAGATTTGACGCCAAGTATATGGTAACTCAGACTCCCAGAGCGTATATGCCAAGATGGTAGTGATAGTAATACTATCTTCCGATTAGGATTTTGTAAATTTTTGCATCATCGTAGCTTCCCCAAGCAGTTCTGTTATCAATATGTACTGTCGTCAGTTTCAGGAGATAGACATTTTAAACCTTTTTTGGTGAAAACATAATATGGGAACTTGTTGTTGCTAACAAGTTACCTATATGCTTTACACTGTCATGGTTCATGACGGCAAAATCATGATAGTAAATCCATTACTATTAAAGCTTTCAGCTTATAGTAAACTAACTTTTAATTATATACCTACCATTCATTTCATATTCAAAAACGATTAATGTAAAATAAGCGCTTTGTAATGTTTTTAAACCAGGGGCACATGATTTCAGTATCCAATGCAATATTTTACTAGAGAAGAATTTTAAATTAATATTAAAGATGATAATTTGCCATTCATTCATATAACATTAAGGTTGTCAACTTATTATAAACATTAAAAGAGAATTAATACAGATTTTGCCGCTGGAAAGCTTTTCATAAAAAGTAAACTGATCTCATTTGATCACTTTGTAGGCTTGCCAATGCTTGCCATTCATCCTGTAGTGTTGTTGTAGTAAAAATAGGCAAGACATGCTGCTTGTGCTTTTTTGAACTTATTTTTTCATCACGTTTTTTGTTGCATAGTAAGAGCTACTCAGCTACTTTAATTTTGTGTTTGCCACAACTTTAGTAACAAGGATTACGATGTGGTTCGGTTCATCCATTCCACAAACAATTCCTTAAAGAAGGCAGATAATTGGCTCATCTTAATCTTATTCGATAATTGAAAAGTAGGAACAAAAAGTCCGCTGATGCTGATTGATGAACAGTAGCGTGCAATGACAAATGAGAATAAATGACGATAAATGAAGCTTTATAAAGATTCTTTATTTTATCGTCATTCAAGCGCAGCCCCCATTGATTTGGCCCATCTTCGGCAAAAGCAATATAATATGTACAAACTTAAACAGACGGCTGAACCAAAAGCATACAGAAAATAGTTTCTTTCACCCAAATGTTAATTAGGTGAAGATTTTTTAATTGGCGGTAACATTTTTGTTTTTGTATTAGTTTGATATAGTAGCTGAATGTGCTGAGTATGTGCTGCTAAACTCATTGATAGGCTTCTGATATTTGACAATATATAAAGTCGGTTTTCGTCTAATCTTAGTAAACTCTTAGAAAATAAAAATGCCGTTTATTTAATTCACCATAACTTGAAATTTGACGAGTTTCTGGCAAACTTCGCATATTTAGATAACAAAAGTTACCTATTAGTTGACAACAAATTTGGCATCAGGATGCTTGCAAAAATATAGAAAATCGGCTGCTTGATTGTTATGGTTAAAATATTTTCAACAAATAGATGATTTTTATGTTGGACGTATGGTAATCATTGCACTATCATGACCATTTACCTTAACACAATTGTTTACCCCTGGGTGAAATAAGGAAAACATTCCAAACAAAATCTTTGAAATAAAATGCTATCAACCCTGACACTTCACGCACACCGAAAGAACGTAGAAGTAGTTCCAGTAGTTAGAGCACAGCTTACTTTATCTACAAGTGACTGGCCTCCCGGGAAATAAAAATATAACAACGTGTATGGAAAACAGGTTATTGCTATATGTAAGAAACTATAGTTATTTAGTACGTTAATGGTACTGCCAAGATTGGGGATAATATTGTATTATAAACGTAGCATTAGCTTTATAATTTTTCTCGAGCTCTCTGTCCGTCCGTCGGTGAGGACATCTCTTAACGACTGAACCGATTTTCTTATAACTTTACACAAAGGTTTCTTGATACAAGGAAATGAACCATATTGATTTTAATCCAAATCGGTTGACATTTTCGGATCAGGTCAGGGTCATAGGTTACTTGACATATGTTTTCTTGAAGAAATCATAGAGTCATTCAAAAGCTCTTGAGCTGGATGCGATTGGCTGTAGTGATCAAATATGGTGATCAAAGGTCAACAGAGAAAACGTGAAAAATACAATATAAAAATATGTAATAATGCGTACAATTACAAGAGCTAAAGCTAATTTCTCGCGGTCAGTGAATATAAATTGAAGATACCTAGGTACACGATTTAATTTACATAACTCCTTATGGTAAATGAATTAAATCAACTTCTCAAAGTAAACGACTAAGTTAACGTTTAATGGTAAACGATTAACGTTAAACTATTAGCTATTTCAATTGAAAGCTAGCGCAACTTGTTTACTTAGCTCTTTGCTGGTTATTATAGGTACCACAAGTATGTACATACCTAATAAGAAGAGAAAGCAGAAGCCGTGACAGATTTCATTTGACAAAATCACCTAGTTTTCAAGAACAAAAGCTGTAGCCATTTGCAACAACTTGTATCTTCATGCGTTTTTATACTGTATTTCCCGGAAGGCATGCAGATCAATTAAAATTGGGATTTGTTTCCAAAAATGTAAACAAATACACATCTTTTGCTATATAGACGGTAGTGGGTATCAACAATGAAGTCACTAGAAATCGGAAAACTGCGAGGAAATAGTAATAGTAAACGCTGCAGGAGCTGCAATCAATGGCTTTCAGTTGCAAGGTCATGTTACCTTCTCCGACAAGTTGGCCCAATCTGTATCATGATGTGCATTTTAGTCACATTTGCGATTCCTGGACTATCTCTGCAAGATGACTTGGATTATGATAACTTAGCAAAGATGTATTCCTCTGGGGATGATCCCGATTCAGATGAGTACAGTGGGGAGCCTGCAGTCGACAAAAAATATATTGAAGAGTACTCGCAAAGTCTGACATCTCCCCGGATTCCAGACGTTTTAAATAGCGAAACGCCAACTCCTCCTGCTTTGAAATATACTACTCCATTCACCAGAACAAGGTTACCCGGTGCACGGGGCAGGGATAATATTTTAAGTCACCAGCAAAAGTCAACTCAGGACAATACAATAATCCACAATACCCCGATTGGGAAAATCCGTGGAAAGACTTACTACGTTTCTAAAACAGCAGAGTGGGTGGGTGGCTTCTTGGGTGTTCCGTATGCCGAGCCCCCGATTGAGCAGTTACGATTTCGGGTAAGATTCAGAAATTGCTAAAATTGTTAGTACAATATTATTATATTATTGGCAAATAAACGTAGAAGTATAGATAAGTTCCATTAGTATTTTATGACAAGATCACAATTTATCAGTTACTATTATAGCATTATGAATTTGTAAAAAAAAACGGCGAATCTTATTTTTGCAAAAAGTAGGTTTCATTGTTTATAAATAGTTATTATAACATTAAGACGTTCATCTTGTCATTAGGGATATTCGCGGTATTTATAACAGTATAGTTCAGTTCAGTACAACTCATAACAAACAGTTTTGTTTCTTATGTATATCTCATTAATAATATGACATATTCAATATTATATTGCATTGCAGACCATACTAAAATCCTTTCATCAGAAAAAGTGATGACTCAAACTTATAAAACAAATAATGTCGTTCCAATTCTCAAATTACAAAGTAGAGTTTCATTGCCCAAGCCGCACTCTACATTCCATCGTCGTATTAAGGAATTCGTGAGAGCTTTGAACTTTCGAACGAACAGCTTAGGTATTGGACTGTTGAATTTGTATCCCAACTTTATTACGCTAATTACGCCATCAATGCAATGCATCTATTTATTTAATTTACAAACATAATTTTTGTATTGCAGTTAGTTTTTCATTGAAGCAGGAATTACCTTTATATAGGTATTAAAAATTGTAAGCCTTTTTAAATGGGGCGAGAGGAATATAATATATTAGCATATTATGCTATTTGGTTGATGAAAATTCCGGCCATTTTACTATTAGATAAAGTTAGCTATTTTGAGCGTTTGAAAAATGCACAAGGTGGCAAATTTTCTTACGGTTTTTGCATATAAGGACGAAATCAACCGGGAAGGGAGAAAGTCCCATGTGGGAAAATAGTATAAATGCTCAACGTAGGAAAGTAATTTGCACAGAAATTGAACTGTTTGAAACTCGGCTTCCAGTGCTTTAAATGATTGCTCTCCTTTCCTACTATATTACAATTGTTTTATATGTATCAGAATCCATCTTTGATTATCAAACTATAGTTTGATAGGTATGTACCTATAGGTAGTACAGTACCAAACTAGACAAAGCATTCAAAATTCCTCCAAGCATTCCTACTGCTATGTACAAAAACTCCTTAAAATGGCATGAGATATTCATCTGGAACTTGGCATTATGCATTAATAAGATTGTAGTAAATTGGTAAAAATATGCCAACAAATACTATTAACTATTGTTTGCATTTTTTTATCTATTTAGCCACCTGTTCAGAAACCTTTACTTACCAAGCATGTAGATGAAGTTTTCAATGCCACAGATTTCGGACCAATTTGTATACAGCCTGCAGACCAGAAGATTTGGGATGCTGTTCAACTGAGGAATGAGCATAAGCACAAAATGGAAATGAAGAAGAGGAAACTAAGCAAGTACAATATCAGTGAAGATTGCCTCACACTTAATATTTATGTTGGACTAATCAAGGATGGAACGGTAAGGCTTTTATTTTAAAAATTAAAAATATTTATTTTTTTTTGGTTCGTTGTATAATATGGCAATAGGTGCAAGTGATAATTTATTCCTAATATCTTGATGTTCGTTAACTCAATAACTCCACAACGGTTTCAATTTAATTTTTTAAAACTTTTTCAAATACTTGTTTACGGATATCGGTTTCTCTAGGCCTCGGGAAAAATTTTCAGGACAATCCGATAACCGAATAAGGTGCCTAACAACTACGTTTTCTAAATTAAACTTTTTGCGTTATTTACTGAGCCTGTATTATTTTTTAATAATAGAATAAAATTGACACGACAAACAGCAATACCCAACATTTATGTTTATGTACCCAACAATAGTTACAACAATGTAACAATGGGATGGGTCGCATACGAAAAGCTGTATGTTGTATGTTGTATGTGCATGAAAAAATGAAAGCAGAAAAAAGCCATACATGTTCGCTTGAAATCAAAAAGGCCTTATATTGTGTTCGCCAAAATTTTATGCGAAAGGCCTTCACTGCAACCACTGGGGAAAACTGAGATATGCAACCGAATAAATAGAGCATGAAATTTTCTACATTTTTATGTCTGAATCACAACTTGTGCTTTAGCGTTAGCGTTAGTTTGAGTAATATTATGGATTTTATTTTAGGTTGTTTGTATTGGGATTTATGAATGTGTCGCATGAATCATAAAGTTTAACCCGACTGGATTTCTTGCTTCCAAAACAAAACAAACCTATTACTACTATTCACGAACCAAAGGGCACATTATCATTTGTCATTTTGGAAGAGTGAATTTTTGTGGATTTGTTTATGGGTTTAATGAAAATACTAAAGGTCCAATACAAAATCACAACAATCCAACGCATGTCGCATACTATTCATATTCATAAATACAAGCAGTAACTTGATTGCGCGTGTAATTCTGTCATTACAATTGTTTGCGCGAATCACGGTAAAAAACAAGACGGTTATTCACCTCACGACACGAGTACAAAATTGTTTAATGTCAACTGACTGATCAAGTTTGCCTCTTTTTAACAATATAATATTGCTAGTCGTTACGTCCATTTTGTTATGCAGAAAGCTCAAATAAGGACGCCTACGGGATCCGGGTTTCCAGTCTTCTTTTTCATACACGGAGGAAGCTACTACATGAATGCTGGACGTCTTTACCCAGGACAAATACTTGCATCCACTCAAAGGCTCGTTGTTGTCACCTTTAACTACAGATTGGGACCTTTGGGTAAAATCTCATTTACTTTCTTTGTTGTAAACTTTACAAGTCCATGGTCAATTATAAATAGATGCTCATGGCTGTTAAAGTTGATAATAAACAAAAAATGCTATGTATTAGTAAAATCAAAATTTTGTTGTGTACCATATCGTAAAATTCAAATTGTTTCAACTAACCGAAAGCAGGCCAGAAAAAGTCATAAACCGCCGATCTTACCACATTGTAACAGTTTGGAGATATGAGTATAGTAGGTGACGTAAAGTCTGACGTGAGGTGGGGAACAATGAGACGACTTCAGCATTAGTAGCCATCTACAGACAAACAGACGGGCAGAACAAGACTAATAAATTGCTTATCAAGTCGCAATGTAATAAGCTAAGCACGTGTTTCAAGGGCACATTTGTTTTTATCTGATGGGCTTGGGATTCCGTGTTGTCCGTCTTAAAAGAATATTGGCATTCTCAATTTAGGATTTCTGTTATTGGAGCACTTCTCAACTCGTGATTTTAGCATCACATTTTCATAACATGAATCAGTGAACGTAATTCTAAATTCTAAAACGCATCCTGACAGTAAAAATAGATGTTATTTGAGCTTGAATGAAGGGACTTGGGATAAAATATTTCCTCATGTCAAGTTCGTTAGTTAGTACGCATGTAACAGCTAGACGTCTAGTGACAAAGTGGACAATTGTAATTTGGATAATTTGTGAGAAACTTACTTAATGCATAACAAAATGACCAACAAGTTTTTAGGGGTTTTATGTGCCTGACAACAACTTTGTGAATGTCTTGGACATTTTACAAGCTTTAATGTTAACTTTTGGTATCTATTGAAACATTGTACGTAACAATCAAAATGCATGGGCTTCATAGGGCTATGTCTTATTGCGCCAATACGTGTTTTCATTTTCTTGGTAGATCTTTTGCATAACATATTGACTGTACTGTAACCATGATACGCTGTTCTAGCAAACCTGCATACAAAAATGACAATTTCACAGAAGTATTCTACATGGTTGCTTGGTACATAATGGCCTGGTCACGATGTCTTTTATGCATTTTTGTAATGAATGTTTGTTTAGGATTTTTAAGCACAGAAGACAAGGAAGCTACCGGAAATTTTGGACTTCTTGACCAAGCTATGGCTCTGGACTGGGTCTACCGTAACATTAACCATTTTGGAGGAGATCCAAACAAAATTACGCTAGTCGGGAATAGTGCAGGAGCTGCAAGTGTCATGTATCACATGTTTACCGGCTTATCAAAGGGTTAGTACAAGCAATTTTAAATGCGTGAACTCAATTTATCTAATTTGTTACAAATAATTTGCTTAGAAATAATTGCATACCTGCTATTTGCGCAGTAAAATGCACTAATGTTCAAAACGTCGGGGGTATTCGTAAATTTCAATTTTCTTTTGTATGCCCAAATACAATGTAAAAGCTAAACAATTGGCTTCTGAGAAAAAGCTTCAACGCAAGAAAAAACTGAAACTTGCAAATACAAAACAATAATCATTTTTGTTAGGTAGTTCCATGGTCAATTATAGTCAAGAAGACTGTAAAGGGATTGTTGGAAGGATATATGCATAACATGCAGTTGCAGCATAACTAGTATTGGATTTTGTATAATACAAATTTAAACCTTTTTCTGCTCCATATTGTTTAGCTTTTCCATGTGTGGAATACACATGAAAATCATAGTTTACCTATTTTGTCAAGTGGAGGAAACGAATTAGTACAATTGACAGTAGCTAGCTCTAGACATACTCCACTTTTTTTTTAGTAAAAACTGCTTTTCACCAATTTCACAATTCGTGACTTAAAAGAAACCACGAAACCAGTAGTTTCCTACCCAATCAATCATTTTCTATTTAAACGGCCTAGATCAGATCATTATTATCATACACTGATACGTACAATCTTTCATGTGCCGCTGCTTGAATACCAAATTATATAAAACATAATTTATTTAAAAAATAATACTAAAATGTTTTAAAAGCTTTATTTGTCTTAATTTCCCATATTATACGGGTCGCATAATTATGATTTAACACAGGTAAGTTTGTAGGAATTACTGTGCAATCCGGCTGCTCTGGAGCTCCTTGGGCCATTCAGCCATCACCAAAACGACATGCAGAGGATCTGGCGAAAAACCTTGGCTGCAGCACAGTATCTACTTCCACAATGCTGGAATGCATGCGGAATAGGTCTGCTGAAACTATAATGCAGGTACTAGAAAACATTTAAAACTAAGACTATTCCGCTTTAAAATACTATTAGAATTTTACTATTATAATTTAACGGTCGTTCCTGTGTTTCGAAAATTGTCGCCCCTCTAATCACAAAAAAATCAATTCCAGTTCATTTAAATAATAAATGGGGGTTTCAAAATTTCAATTCAAATCATTTCAAATCAATAAGATGTCATCATTTACTATATATCCAACTAAAGAGACGAGATTTTCTATTTACCTAGATACATTAGGAAGGGAATGAATGGACCATTTGAACGTTCCATAAAAACTTGGGGCGGGTATTGCCATCTAAGATATTCTGAGGAATATCGAGTAGTTAGGTGTCTGATTCACTAAACCATCTTACCCCATTGCCACAGGGGGATGACCAAAATCAATGGGGTTCTTCCTTATGACTCAAAAAATCACTGTACCAAATTTGGTGCGATTCTGGCAAAGTGTCTCACAAAGTAGAGTACTTACTCACAAATAGACAAATTATGACAAAATCAATGCTAGCTTCATTTGTCATTATGCTCAGCTACGTACTAACAACCATGAAAATCTACATAAAAGCAGTAAAG
Organism: Entomobrya proxima; assembly: GCA_029691765.1. Lineage (NCBI taxonomy): Eukaryota > Metazoa > Arthropoda > Collembola > Entomobryomorpha > Entomobryidae > Entomobrya > Entomobrya proxima. The sequence goes on along the minus strand of CM056170.1, from coordinate 23,692,387 downwards.
GTGCATTTACATCTTAAGTGGAATTGTATGTTAAACGTTAGCCTACTTCAGACACGCATTGCATTTTGTAAATGAGCAGTTAGAAAGTACTGGATTAAGTACATATTATACATGTACTAAATGTATAATATTTTATGCAATAATTAAAAGTTTGTAAAAACTTCGATTTTGTTTGTAGAAAGCCAAGCTTGAGGATGGACTCAGTTTAGCTTATGCCACTGTGATCGACGGAAAGTATGGAGGTAAATTCTTGATGGACCATCCTGAAGTGTTAATCCGTTCACGGTTGTTTCATCCAGTTCCTGTTCTTGCTGGTTTTACTAAAGATGAAGTCACCATTTGGTTTACTAAATGTAAGTGTTACATACTTAGATGAAACGAGAATCGCCATGGTCCCGTGTCTGACAGCTATCCTTTCTTTGGGTACTTTTTGAAATAGTATTTTAAAGCATACATTTTTCCTGGAGCTTGCTGAACTCTGTAATATGGACACAGTTACGGAAATCAGTAAGTTGTGGAAAATGTACGTTTAAAAATATACCATAATTGAAAAAGTTCTAACGAATAGATAGATACCTGTCAGGCACGGGTAAATATATATATATTCTCATTTTCTTTTCCTTGATTGTATCCTTTGTAAATTTGTATGTTCTGCATTGCCGTGGGGGGCAAGGGGTGTGAAGTTGGTTTGTGAATTGGTTAACATTTTCTCCATGCTGGGAAAGCTCATTTTGCCCCATTTTCAGGTGACAATCGGACAACCTGAACTTATCTAAAAGCCCATTTAATATGCATTAGCAATTTTCGTAACCAAATGGCATATCCCATAAAAGCAATGTTCTGTTCAGCATTCGGTTGAATAATATATGAAGAACGGAAGCATATTGATAAAAGGACAAGATCATTTTTCCCAGCATGAAATAATAAATCTGCAGTCCTTACATGAATAATACAGTCCTTTTTGACATTCCAATCATTGATGTTAAATGATGTAGTTGGAAAGTTTTAAACCTTACTTGAAAAATATGTCAGTATTTAAAAAGACGAAAAATTAAGCACAGTATCATATCATAAATTAGCTGGTGATTTTTGACTGTACCCAATTTTGTCCTTATCATTTTAATAGTGAAAGCTTCAAGTAAATGTCTAAAACTGGCGATTTTTCTTAGAAAATATCGTAAATTTGTGAAGTTCAAGCCAAACGTAATGTAATAGGCTGTCAGATTCGGCGTTTTTGTTGGCGTATCACTTGCAGTTTTTAAAGAAAACGCGTATGCACCATTTAACGTTAAAAACTAGAACAGAGGAAGCTGCATGAAGTATATGGTGTAGTCGATAAAGGTGTACAAAACAACATAGTTTTGCTATAAAATTTAAACATTATCTGTTTATTGATTTGAAAATTATTTTGTAGTTGGACCGAAAACCAAGATGAAAGACCTCCGATCTTTTGTTCAGGTTGATGTCGTGAGTCTAATGGATGGCCTTGATACAGTAACCCAAGCCAGCATGCGAGCCATGATTCACTCTGTTACAGTGCAGTATCTGTACAGAGCAGGGTCTAAAGAAAATGACACTTTCGGAAAAACTGGTTCCATTAGTGATGTGAGTAAAAACGTGGATCTAATAGATGCAATATGATGCGCATTTATGCTTTGGTTTTAAGTACATAAGCCAGATTCGTGATTTCAATTTGTCTTCAGTTCCCTATTAAAATGTTTCCTTTCATGGTTTCACCTTCGCCACAGAAAAGCTTACGAAAAGCCACCTATATTTGTTTGTCCACAGTTCATATCCGACGTAGGTTTGAAGGCCCCCTGTATTAAGGAAATGAATCTCTTGGAGAAATTCAATTCAAAGCCTGTGTATCTTTACGAGTTTGTCTATTTCAGCCTCGATGATATCAAGATGAACAAGCAAGATTGGATAGGTAAGAAAAAATATATATGCAAGTCGCTGACCACATTATGTGGTTAGTGGTATTTTCCAATCATATTTAATTAAGCCTCAAACTCTTGGAACCCAGGGATTATACATTTCCGTGACTAACCCAAGAAAGCTATCAAATTTTGTAACCCGCTTAATCATGTTGAAAGATTGAAAGCTATATATAGTTGCAGCTAAAAACAACGTTGAACAGGGATAGATATGCGAGAATTTGCAGCATTTCAAAGGTTTTTGATAAACTCTAAATGAAGCATGCAAAATATGGTGGCAGGGCGTCCATTTTTCTCGCTATATATGCCTACTGAAGTAGCTATACTGCCACATTTACTTTCTTACTTACTTTCTCCCACTTTCTCTAATACAAAGCGCGAAAAAATGGACACCAGTATCTACATACAATGTGGCAGTATGTAGCCACTGTTGTGCTACCACATTTTTATACAACCTTCCATAAATATCGTGCGTACATGCGTTAGGTCAACTTGATCCGGCTAATTTATCTGAATAATTGGGTTTCCTATCGAGACAACTGAACAGTGTAAACAAATTTAATAAATCTTTCGATGGACCTGAAGATAAGCCTTATAACGAATCTGTTTCCTCTTTGTATTATCTCTCTGAAACTCTTTGGCCAAAACTCATTAAAAATATATCTATTCTTCTGTCGTTTCTATCAGAAACGTATTATTATTGTGCTTGAAAATGAAGCAAAAGCCATAAGTACAAGATGCCAGGCTTCATACCAATAAATAATATACAATTTTTGTTAAATATAATCTCTGTCAGAGATTCTCTGAAGATACCTGAGTACGGATTGCAAACAATTACGGATTTTGTTGAATTTCTTCCTCTCTGGTTAAAACTATGGCAAAAAAAACATTTACATAAATCTTTATTTCAGGTGCATATCATGAAAGCGAGCTGCAATTTATATTTGGTGAAGCCTACCTGAACTATACGAATCATCTGAGATCGTTCAATGACAAAAGGATAAGTGACCTTATGATGAGCATTTGGGGAAATTTTGCTAGATATGGGTAAGTCAGAATTGAATCTATTGTTCTAACTTTCTACTGCTGTTGTGGACAAATCTTCTAAAAACTACTACAAACACAAATATTTCACAGGAAAAAATGATGGATCATAATATTCATGCATTATATGTACGCAATACGTAGGGCTGTATAAAATGTGAATTCTACGGTATTCACTACAGTCTTTTTGATTGAATTGGCCTGAGCTAGACAAATAGAAAGGAATGTTACTCGGAGAAAATTAATGTTACTTTTTAGCTTGCAACTTTTCATGATTACAACTGATCTATCTAAGTAATTAAACGTATCTCCGTAACTTGCGATTTATATATAGCTATAAACCGTTTCTCATTTAACATATCTACCCTGGGGGTTAACCTTTTACTACTCCGGACAAGTGAATAGGGTTGACAATGCACATTTAAAAGTAAAAAGACACACGAAAAGACAAATATTTTCTTTCATCTAACCATATATGTTATGCAACAGAAAAGCGCTTCTTCTACTTTCTATCGGAGTGTAGACTCTACTCTACTCTAATACTCTACACTAAGTAGAGATATTTTATGCATGAAAATATTCTGCATAATACATATATTTTATTTACGGTCTTATGATGAAACTCATAATGTATGGAGTTTTAAATTGTTTTAAACTTGAATGAATTTTTTGTGTGCCACTCTTAAAAAGGAACCCTAATGCCGACCCCAATGATACACAAGTGAATAAACTGTCATTCACATGGTCCAATTACACAGAGCATAACCAGGATTTTGCTGTACTCGGGTTGAAGTCATACATGAAGAAGTACTTCCTTACTGAAAGGTATATTTTAAATTTTTCAGCCTGTTTATTGTTTAGCATGACATGCATGATATTTATAATTTCCAGCGCTCTTACTCGTACACGTATAATATGATAGTTTCCTCCCTCTCTTATGTGAATGTTGTAGGTAGAATCGATTTTATGCCATAACATAGTCATATAAACAATAAATCACTAAATATGATTTTTTAAAACGCGTCTTGATTGAACAAGATGCACTCTACTCTTGTACTAATATATTTGGTTAAGTAAAGTATTTCATATTTAGTAATATAGTTGGGTTGGTTGGTTAATGCAACTTTCATCAGTTTTCTGCGCCATTAACGGAGGGAGAATGCGTATGTTATACTATATTTCAATTTGTATTGCTGTAAAACATTTTAAAACATCAAATTCCAAACATTTCCAAAATGATCAACACAAACAACATCTCTTGAAATTTATCATTCAATTACATACATATTCTGGAGTAAGACCGTTCCCAGCGTTACTACAATAGTAGGTGAAAAATATGGTATAAGTATATTATATGATATACATTACATTTCAATTAATTTATTTATATACCTATGTTAGTATATTCAGTTTTTCATCTGATGAAGGTAGTAGTAAATTACCGAAAGCTTTACTAAACGTTGTATGTTTTACAAAATGGCATCCATGATCTCCCTCCGCTGCTGCTCGTTTACATAATTATAATAGGTACCTCTGTTACTGAGAAAATTACGTTCGGTCTGTTAGGTGAATCGAGGTTATATTACAGTGTTTAAAGCCAGAACAATGAAAGGGCAAATATCGCATCAGGAAGTTGGAAAAATACATAATTTCTTTGGTAGAAAAAAATGTATAGTTCCCATTACAAGATACAAACATATTTTTAATTTATATAGCGTGATAATGTTACGCCGTCAGGAAGCAAGGAAATTGGATGGAAAATAGTTACTGACACTTTGGTTTGATACTCTATAGGTACAATGGGTTGCTTTGTTTTTAATAGTTACAAAAACACGCTTGCTTCGAATAACATATATGCAATAATATGCAACTTGAGGTACTTTTTAAATCAAGAACCTTTTTTCATCTTTCGTTCCCGGATCTTCTTAAAAACCTACCTATATCTTCACATTCGATCTCTTCATCGTAAATCACTTTTATGAAGGTCTGAAAAAGGCAGGTTGATTTACTAGAATTTCCAAGTTGCTGTGCGTCCTTTTGTAAAATGCAATATACCGCCCTGCTTTCTTCTTTCCATTCATATCTTTGCTTCCTGGTAATTTATATAATATGTACAATGTATATGTGCAATGTAGTATATAAGGTTAGAATACTTTATATTATACCTTAAGCATAACTTAATTTTGTGTCAGAGTCAGATGTAATGTGAGCATGAAATATGTAGCATGGTTTTGTTTTAATACATAGATTATGATAAGCAAGAAAAAAGCAGGAAACATGCCCAAAGTAGCGAAAGCAGCAGTTGTATGTGGAACGTCATATTTTCATAATACTCAAAACTTGTTCACTAAATCATTTTAAAATTGCTGTGTGTTCAATATCTTTTTCTGGTTTAACCATATGACTATCATTCCAAATATCCTTCTATTTTTTGTCAAGTCACTTCCATTAGTTTAACTACTAAGGTTAATATTTGTGAAGCTTCGTTTTTTAACAAACTGGTTTGATTTAACCAGTCAATTGTCAAGTTACTATGAACCGTTCTATTAGTCTTAAATTGCGCTACTTTGATACAACGTTTGTATCGGATTATTAGTAATTAGTTATACATACTATTACTTTGGTGACCATTTTATATTGACTTTTTCCGTTTGTTCTTGTCTCTATAAAGGATGCTATTTTGGAACTTTTTCTTTCCCATCTTTCGTGACTATCCATTTCAGTACAACCCCACAGTGTCATGTGAAGAATGGGAAGTTATCAGCAAAAGTTGGTTCGTCTGGGTACTGTTACTAGTCACTCTTACGTCGGGATTTGTAGTGAGTTTCCTGATTATGCTCCATGTGAAGAGGAAACTGTTCTCCAGACTGAGAAGCACAAACAATAACACTAGTGGTACAGGTGGGGAAGTTGGGGTGGTGGCGACAACGCAAACAACTACAGGTTCGTCAATCGCAACACCGACCGTTGCCACTGTAAACCATAATCATCATTTACATCATCGTAATATTAGTAATTTAAGTAGTGATCATGATAGCAGAGATAGTAGTAGTATTAATCACAACAATAGGCATAGTTGTAGTAGTAGCAATACTTCTGGCAGTTTATTGAAAGGTCAGAAAGAAACTGGAGGTGGAAGTAGTAGCAGTGGTAGTAGTAATAGCCATTTATTGCATGCCACTGGAACCAACGGCACACGTGTTCTGTCATCTTCAACTTCCAACTCCGGAGGAGGATATTCTGTACCCGCTAACAGTAAGTAGCCAGCAGAGAAAGTTGATAGTGTAATAAGCAATTCATAATGGTATAGGTAGAAATATTCTACTCCAAGCGATATAGCGATAAAATATGTCGTTGCGTACATAGAACTTCATTGGATAGAACGTTCAAAAGTTATACATGTCATCAAAAAATTATCACAATACTGTATTCTAAATAGCTTATATTCAATTTTCGAGCTAGAGTTTCTTCCTTGCGAGTTGATAGTTGAACATTCAGGCATTACTAAGGTTGAATTTTTTCCTTAATTCCTTAAATTAAAAATTCAGAATAGCATTTCTGCGTACCTTGAAACAAAGCGAAGAGAAAGTGATAGATGACTCGAACTTCCGAACTAATGTATGATGATTTGCATGGAGAGTGGAGAGTGAAATCGTGTATCGGTTGTTTCTTGTTTCATTAGCATTTAGGCAGCAAGGCAGCAAAAATGCAGCTGTCGGAGTCGTAAACCATTGCTTTTTATTAATCTTTAAATATTAATCCTTAAAATATTGAAATCGAAATTGCCAAATTTATACAAGTAATTTATCCAATTAATACAATTTGAGTAAGTCACTCAAGGTGACAAATTGCATAATATTCAATAAAACGTTTGTTTACATGCAGTTTGCAAAAGTTGCAGTTCAGTGTATATGCAATAACTGGCATATAAACTTTAATGTTTAATCTATTACTTTCTCAAGCCACGTTTCGTGACTTGTTTTCGTATATGTGAACAATCTAACCTGGCACTAGTCAAAAATACAAAATGATTGTTCAAAAAATGCAATTTTTAAAACAAATGCATCATTTCTCTCCTCGAAGTCCAAACAACCTTGGAAAGTTGTGACAAAATTCCATTAAGGGTTTAATTGATTTCATTAGATTCCCGGAAATACAATCTCACGCCTGACTTAACTTTTCAGCACTATAGAAATGAGAGCTTTTCCGGTATTGTACGATCTGTCAATGAAATAACCTAAACAAGCGAGAATGCTGACTATTTCCTATGACTTAATTGAAAGAAAAGCATTAGATGACAAAAAAATCTTTGTTGTACTGATTGTGTGCCTTACCGGCTACATGTTGAATCGTTTACTCCGCATACCGAAGATATAGGCACTGATGCATGTACAATACAATACATTGTACAGGACAAAACATCATAGTCTTCTTGTTCACTTATTCGAATTTAACATTTTTAAATACTATTGTAATGTACCTGGAAAGACTACGGTGCCAAAGAAATTGAGTAACAGATTCAAAATTCTGCAATCCGTAATTGCATTGCAAGCTTTACAAACGCATTGAGTTGCATTTTTGTGATCACTAATTAACAAAACAGACATTTCGTAAAACTGCAATCGAAAAGGATTGGAAACACCAAATTTCCTGTTCTATTTACATATTTGTCATTAAGTAGCCACAGGCTAATTATCCATTTTGTACATTTCGTTCCGGGTCTAAATATATCTCTGGTTATATAATCATAGTTAACATAGGTACATGCATAGTAAACTATTAAAAACAGCACGCTGCTATGGTAGCATATTAATTTTGACGTCGATGTCTGTCTAGTTTAGAAATTATTTGCCTGATGTAGAAAATAAAGTAGTCGAACGAACAGACAGACAGACGGACACACTACAATCTGAAATAGTTCCTATGCAGAAGCGGCGTGCTAATAAATAGTCATAACTTATGACTTTTTTGGTTGTGTTTTTAATAATATTATGTGTTCTACTAATTTAACAATTACTTAGATTTATTACTAATAAATTATTATTGATCACAAATGCAACTCACTACATTTGTAAAACTTGCTATTACAGTACTAGAACATCTGAATTCAAACACCCATAATTATGCTAAAAGTCGGTAAGGTTTCACTGATTATGTAATCCCTATAGTCTTTTAGTTTATGGATGCCTGGTTGACTTTCTTTCGATTAAATAAAATATTTCGGTTCAGTACTTTACAATGCATAATTTCATTCCGTTATCACATTATTTTTCTAAAAAATACAACTGTATTACAGTATTAGTAGCATATTATTTTTGTGATGTATAATGCATGGCATACATTTAATTACTGTATTAATTAATTATATGAATTTCTACCAAGAATATTTGTGATCTTATGAACCATAAACATTTTTATACTAAAATTATTATAAGGCACATGTATAGAGGGTTCATTCAGTGGTAGCTCCCTCTAATGTACCCTCTTTGGGCACATGTTATTTTGCAAAATTATACTTGTATTCAGAGTAATAGCGGTAATTCAAATTGAGATTAAGGCTTGTTTTAAGTTTCATTCTGCAATGTTCCAAGGATTAAACTTTCCAAAGTATCAGACATATTTTTGATTGTTGGAAAATGATAAGCTGGCGAACATTACAGAACATGTCTATGTCAAACATACTTTATACGAAATAATAAAAATATTGCTAATAACAACAATGCTTAGAAACAACCAATAATATCTTAAAGGATGACTACTAATTTGTAGCAACTAGGACAAAATATAATCAAGATTTTTTCAATGTTCACGTAGTGCATATCATACATATTATCTAAGTAATACATGCTTCTAAATCTCCAAATCTGTAAATTAAGATAAAATACAAAATACATTGTAATATTGTCAAATATTTTTGCTGACTTCGAATTGCCACTGAATCGAATCTTGGATAACGTCGGAACGTTGGTAAACTTTTCGAAATAAAAGTTATTAATTGCACTCTTTGTTTTCCATTAATTTATTTGCCTTAAATCTAGATTTTACAAGCATTGTAAAATGTTTGAAACTGACTTTTTCCTGCAGGGTTACAATGGCCATCCAGATAAGTTCAAATTTATGGTCCTGTCTCAGGTGTACAGTAAGCAAACAAAGTTTTCTTTCCGCTTGGCCGCAAAATACCGCACGGTTGTACCGGTTCAAACATGAAAAAAGGTAAAAAGGTAAAAAAAAACTCACAGTTCTGGATCCCTCCGCTTATTTAATTTACGCAGTGTTATGATTTCATCCAAGTGAAGCCTGGCGTATCGTGGCGTAGCCTTTCTCCCATTCTACTCTACGTATTTCAACATGTAGCCCTGACACTTTCATGACAGTTAGCCTTAAATTTGACAATTCTTGCTATGGCTGGGGCAATGTTTTGCGGATTTTACATACACTTCTCTTAATTGGAACTTCTACTAGGTTTGGTTTCCAAATCATATTCTGATGTAAGATACAAACTATGCCAGCAGATCACCCCTATTGTATCTAAATTGACCTTACTTTTCATCATATCCTTCATGATTTACATGCATGTTTAACCGTCCGCACCTTAAATTATCAACGGTTTTGAGTCTAATAAAACGTATTTAGGTTAGGTAAATAAAAACGTGAACCTTATTCGGACCTCGGTTTATTTATGTTGCTATAGGAATTTCTTTGGCTGTTTGGCAAACTGATGTTGTTTGATATGAAAAACTTCCTCAATAATAAGCTTCGATTACTATGATAACTCCCCGAACAATGATAAACTCTTCTTGATGTTAGAATATTGTAACGAAGGTTACCAACGCATACTTAAAGTTACAATTCGAGTGGTGTTATATGCTTTTTTGCAGTAATAATAATAACAGAATTTTGCAATTATTCACTGCGAAGGTTTTGAACAAAGGCTTTGCGCAAAAATGACTCTAAAATTAATTACTTTTCTTGTACGCAGACTAACTCCGATTATCGGATCATTATATAACCATAAGCCTTTATAAATTTTTACACAGTGGACAAAAGAAATTGTTTAAAGCATAACTAAAACAAGTCTTAATGACTGTAGTCAGGACGTTCAAATTTGTTTTTGTAACCATCAAGCGTTGTTGTGGGACAGGTTGGTAAGATGGATATAGAGATGGAGAATAGGTCAAACCTATTCCAAAATAACAGAATTCCAAAATGTCTTTATGGATCAGATTTATGCATTATTTTTTAATTTTTGAACTCCCTCTGGTGTTGTATACTAGGCGCGAGACACACTAGCGAGCTACTATTTATAAAAACGAAAGCATAATTCAAAAACCAATTGTAAGGGCGACGGGCGGACGGACCCGGAACAGACCAAATGTGCAAAATCAATATTATACAAACTCCGTTTGTCTATTTATGTACAATGAAACAGGTGCGTTTAAAGAGGAGATAAATTGTATCTGCGTAACCTGGTCACCATCAAGTTGTTTTATTTTGCAGAACATTTTATGAAGTTGAATTTCTTTATGTAACGTTTCTCGCATCATTAAAAAATCCTGTATTAAGGCATAGATATTAAAGAGTCTCGACATAAATTCAATTCAACATATTATTGTCTGTTTTGTAAATGGGAATATAGAAAAAGCAAAACTCTGACAGTCTTACCAGCCAAAAAAGCCAATCAGCCAACCAAATCAGAGCAAAGATTACAATGCTCACGAACCTTGTTAGTACTGAAATCAATGTAGATAAGAAATGTGTACATTTACCGATACAATATTTTTATTTCATCAACTAACGTTTATTTTTCAAATATGCTTCCCAAGATTGCAACGGAAAAATCAATAACTCCATAAATCCCAAGTAAAATATTTAAAAATTGAATTGATAAATCAATATTGATAGATAACAATACCGTGATAGTCAGAGAGTGCTAACAAATTCAGCCTTCTCAAATCACCCCAGACTTACTTTGAATAACAAACTTAATGATCAATGATTCAGGCGTGTGGTCACATCGTTCAAGAACTTGCCAAAAAGCCTTTTAATTGATCAGTTGACTATGAATGTTCAAGAGATTGTCACTGCCGCTGTCAGCTTCAACCACGTGCATTATTACGTAGCTGACTTTTTACCTGGAATAAGAGATAGTATTAATATTATGAGATAGTAACCCTACACAATCTATGTATTTTTTGCGAAGAAATGGCATTCTATGGTCCGTGATTCTGTTGATACATAAAATAAATCTATTTGTCAACCTGAATATAAGGAACTTGTGGCTATCACTACACAAATTTAGCAAACAAACGTGAAACTTTGAAATTATTCGAACTAAAGATGCATTCATCTGAAAAATTAATGAAAATGAAGTTCTAGATTAATGTTTCAAAAATTTGTAAAATTCGGGGCTTCTAGAGCAGACTCAGGGAGACGGACAAAAAGATTAAAACTCCGCAATAAATTGATTTGCAAGTCGCAAGTTATAATTATAATTATTAAACCCAAAAATAATACCATATTATATGTATGTATAAGCTATATGATAGAAACTTTAATACTAGAAGACCTTTGTCCAACAATGCATTGTTCATTCATAGTGTATACTATGTGTATGGACTTTTTTAAGGTGGCGACCATATAGTAATGCATTTTCAACCCGGTAGCAAAGGTTGTACATATTGAATTTATATGAGTCAATGTTATATCTAATCTGTAACGCACATGCAACATTCTGTAGTACTTACAACTGCCCCTTACCCTTGCTTGCTTTATTGCCGGCAGCCTTGCTAAACTGTCACCAGAAAATTATCTTCCAATCATGTCATGGTATGCTATTATTACAACAATATTATAATTGCCTCTGGAGTTGTTGATCTAAGATAGTGGAACCAAAACGATATTTATGCTTGATAATTTAGGAAGAACATGAACATGATGGCAGTAAGTGGCACCCTTGTTGTCTGAAATCAAATATAAACTTTAATAGATGTATATGGGAATTGGAATTATTCACATGATCAAAAAAATCAAATAAAACAACCCAGTCGCTAGTCAGTACAAGTACTGGAAGAATGATGTAGAATTTAGATATGCATGTTGTAGTAATATATTACCTTCGCTCTTAACTTGGAATGCTTTCATTACGTAAAGCTTGTTACAATCAAGTGGTCATTCGTCAGTCAACGAATGGTTGAAAAACATGAATTGGCCTAATTTGCTAGGAACAGATTCAAACATTGAAGTGACTGACATTTTAAAAAATCGATTACATTTGGTTTAGTTTACATGACTTTTTAAATGGTAAATTATTCAGGTCATTGTAACTGAAAAAAAATTAAACAAGTTAAAAGGGAGGAGAATGTCTCAAATTCCCCGCACAGACATGGAAAACGGTGACAACCATGCAGTTTCACTGCATGTTTCTAATGACGGTGAAACAACGTACTATTTTGACAAGAAAGGCACCCCAATTGCAAACGAAAGTTTACCTGCAAGCAACGGGGATAAGCCTGGTCAAATCACGTCATTAGTACCTGATCTCTTAGAGCAACCACTAAACTCTCACTTTCCACAGCATTTCACATCAAAACCGGAAAATAGTGACAATGAAGCAAATTTGTGTGGAATTGGTCCATTTCAACCGGAATGGCTGCAAAAATTTGCGTCGAAGAAAGCGTTTATGGTTGTGTTTTCCTTGCTAGCCATAATTCAATCTATGTGTTGGTCGTACTTTACTGCTACCATTACCACGCTGGAAAAAAGATTCAAAATCAGCTCACAAACTGCAGGTGAGCACCAGAGCACAACAGACAACCTTAGTTGTTATTCAAAAAAATGTTTAATGTAAATAAGCACAGTATGTGATTAATTATTAGGAATCGTGATGACGGGAAATGAAATGTCTCAGATAATATTTTCACTGATACTTGCTTATTATGGGGGGCGTGGGCATCGTCCTCGTTGGATGGCCGCCGGAGTACTGATTTCGGCAGTTAGTTGCTTTGTACTTGCAGCGCCCCACTTCTTTTACGGACCAGGAAATGATGCACTAAGCTTAACAGTGGAATATGGACACATGTATGAAACGGAAGCAATTACAACGACGTCATCGCCTAGCTCGACGCTCCAGTTTGATTCAATTTTGGAAAGTGCTACTTTAGCAAGCAAGAAAGGTACTTTGTGAAATTCTTACTTAAGATTTACCTTTCCAATGGAATGGATTTAGCACTTTGAAATTTGTTATGTCATAAATTAACTTGTGTGAAGCAAAGGAAACAATTCCTAAGAAATATTATGCAGGCAGACTATGTGTTTGGACTGTGACTTTTAACGACGAATGACAATGACATGACTTGAGTTTATTGAATTGAGAAGCTTTTTAACAAACTCCGATCCCAACCATTAAATATTAATTTAAATACAATGTTTGTTGTTTTATGCAGAAGGTAATTAAGAAATAGCAGATCAGACATAGTTTTCCCGTCATTTTCCCTACCAAGATTTTTTTCTAAATTTGTTTTTTTCAATTTGTCACGTGTTTGCATACTTAAGCTATTAACATTAGTTGTTGACTTTGTAAATTGGTTTATTAGAGAAAAAACTAAATAAGTATGTAGAATATTGGAAAATATATCCGAGAAAATCCCTAAAAAATTCATCAGAGTTTCCATGTAAATTCTGAACATATTTGTGAACAAAACTAAATTCTTGAAAATAATGTGAAACTGTTCACACATAGAGATGCAATTTAAATTGCAAAGCAATGTTTGTAATATAAATGAAATTGTAAGTTCTCAGCTATAGAAAACGAAAACATAAAATTCGAGCTAAGGCCACTACCAAATTAGAAAGAACACTTATTGGTAGCTAGCATTTTTATATTTTTAGCAAAATTAATGAACGTTTGTGGTAAACTTTTTTTGACCTTTTCTATTCATGCCCACTTGAATGCTGTGACGGAATTTTAATATAAACATGATGAAGTGTATGCTCAATGATCAACTAATTTTGAAGCTCATGAAAATTAGTATTTTAGCCAAAGTTTTTAGTAAATGTTGCTGCACTCCTGGAAAATATCTGTTGCAAAATTTGTTTGGTCGGTATTCGGTATATAACATTTAAACTTTTCTTCGTTCCTGGAAACATCTTTTTGTTTGTTGACAAGCTACCTTCTCCACAGTTGCCACGTACTATATTTATTTTACTGAGAAAATGAAGTGCTCTTGCACTTCATGTTTTCAAGAAAGAGATGACACGCTGGTTTCCATTATTACCTGTCAGCTTTCCAATAAATTATCCTTAGTAGGGGGCAAGATAGTATGTAATAACTTGCTTTCAGATGACAAACAATGACTACCATGCAAATGCTTTCACTTTCTGGCTTTCAAGTGGATATGAATTTCCGTATCTTTTCTGTTTGTTATCATTTTAAGCTGCAAAAAATAAGGTTCAACTATGCCGACGAGGTTTGGACGCCCCACAGAGCAAGCTCACAGATTGCGAAGCGTCGGATACTTCCATCGTACCACTCATTCTTATTTTCATTTCCCAGTTTGTATCCGGAATTGGTGTTTTGCTTTTCTTCACTTTGGGTAAGTACGCCTAGCTGATGTAGTGCGGTGTATTGCCTATCGCCTGTCAACCTCACAAGTCACAACCAGGTTCGATTAATTTGAGCTGTATTTCACAGGTGGTCCGTACTTAGATGATAATATCAAGAAAACAAAAAGTCCCATGTTGTTTGGTAAGGTTATTTTTAAAAAAAAATTATGCAATAATACCTGCCAAAATTATGCTTTTACGTATATTATGCACTTGTCCATCTACAGGAATCACAATGTCCATGCGATTGGTTGGTACGTAAGGTCTAGATTCTAGATTATTAGTACACTTTCTCATAGTATTTATTTATGTCTACAAAATTATGGGTTTCATTCTCCTTAAAAGGACCTACGTTCGGCTTCTTGTTTGCCGGATTTTGTCTTAAGCTCTTCATAAGTCCTATGCTTACACCTACAATCAGTCTAGATAATCCACAGTGGCTTGGCGCGTGGTGGTAGGTTTTGACTATTTCAAACGGCTTATTTTATGTGACGGTGACCGACACGGTCACTGTCGGTCAAAATATCGCCTTATCATTTTACATCTGTACTCTCACGCGTTTCAAAATGAACGAAGAAACTTGTATTCATAGGTTGGGCTGGGTAGTGCTTGGAATACTGATGATTATGACATCATTCTTGGTTGCCCTGTTCCCTAGAGAGCTTCCACGTGCCACACTCCGGAAACAACTTACGCAGACAATGGAGGCATCCAATGCAACCGCCGGAAGTCAGGTGAATTTGAACAGGGCTGGTTCCAAGTTGGTACTTACCGCAGAAGCTGCCAACGAGAATAGGATACCAACAATTTCAGGTGAGATAGACATTGAAATGAAATGTTGCTGCTGAAAGCTGAAGTGCAAGTGAAATCAAAGAGATTGTTGATGCTGCGGCACGTTTGCAGAGACTCTCATCTCAAGCAGAGTCTTTTCTTAATTTGTTGTCTCCTGTGCTTATGAATTTCCGAAATGTGCTTATCCTAATTTTTTAGAAACATATATTGTGGTGTATGTTGTTTTCAGAAATGCCGAGAGCTGTGAAAGCGCTAATAACGAACAAAATTAACTTATTCAACAACCTGGCAGGTGTGTTTTACATTTTTTCGGCTATTGGCTACTGGACATATATGCCCAAATACTTAGAAACAATTTTCATGCAGACTGCGGTGAACGCATCCGTGATATCCGGTAAGTTGGTGTTGCTAATAATAGATTGCAACCTTTCTGATTCGGAAGGTATTTGACCATGTCATTAGAATATCTAGCCATTATATCTTCTTCGTGAATTTTGAATGACAGGAGTAGTAAGTATCGCTTTTCAAGCGGTAGGACTCTTGGCCAGTGGTGCGCTTATATCAAAATATCAACCCAGTGCCCGACTCCTGGCGGGGTGGAACGTTTTTCTTGGTTTTCTCTACGTCATTGTCAAATTTAGTTTCACGCAAATGGGTTGTGAACCTGGGGAGCTGGCTTTCGGTGAACAAGACGCGTCTTCTGGAGAATGGAACCTAACGACAAGTTGTAATTTGGATTGCAATTGCAAGGTGAACAAAGTGTTTCCTGTTTGCCACCGTGCTACAAATCAAGTCTTTTATTCTGCCTGTCATGCTGGCTGTAGCTTGGGTGGCCTTAATGGTACCGTATCCGGTTGCGCCTGTATTGGTGATCCCGAAGAAGCACTTACTGTTGGAACCTGTAATGAAGGTTGTTTTGCAACATTTATTACATTTCTGGGCGTGAACGCTGCTATTAAGCTCCTTGACAGCAGCGGCAGAATCGGCAATATGCTCGTGTCATACAGGTCAGATCGACTAATTTATTATCAGAATATTGACTTGGCGCTCACTTTTCAATATAAGCATATAGGTATGTATGTAAAGGAATTTGGTATCCACGGAGTTTCTTCATGTTTCAGGTGTGTTGATCCGAAAGACAAATCACTCGCCATTGGCCTAAGCATTTTTCTCATTAGTGTTCTTGCGATGCTGCCAAGCCCAATCCTGTTTGGAAAAATTTTTGGCAAGTCATTGATAAATTTTTATGGAATTATTTCTGACAAAACTTACCCTGCTTTAATAGACAGATACGACTCTAGGACAATGACCTGTTAACATGCATGTAATAATCGTATTCTACAAACTATACACATTATAGATAATGCATGCTTAGTGTGGGGAACAAAATGTGGGGCAAGAGGAAACTGCTGGCTTTATGATGGACAGAAGTTGAGATATTGGTTTAATTTATTTGCTGCAGGTAATTCTTTGAAGTCGATTTTAACAGCAGTGCCAAGTACCATTCATTCAACATCATTGAATCTGTAGAAAAATGCGAAAACGTTTAACATTTTAAATTATGATTTACATTTTAGCGTTCACCTTTCTCGGAGCGATATTTGATTGCCTTGTTTGGTACTACGTCAAAGACTTGGATCTATACGACGAAGACAAAAATGTACGGGCAAGACTAGAATCTACAAAAATGAAAGAAATTGACAAATCTAAAAAATAATTGTGAAGTTTACTCTTCAGAACGAGTTTATTGCTTACAACATTATTATTTTATAAAGCCCAGAAATATTATGATACTTAACAATGTAAAATTACAAAGTAGAAAACTGCGTTCAAAACTAAAATAAATTATTATACTGAAAGATTTTTCCAGAAAATATGAGCACTAACAGTAACAACTAAGCGGACATTCTCACCCCATATACTACAATTATGAAGAAAGGTGTTATGCTACAACTTTTCATTGAAAAACAATATTATAGGTTTCTTAATTGAATTAGGTTAATTCAAGTTTCTGGAGGTATGCCAGGCAATCTTCATTTCATGGAAACATAGTCACCAAAACTAAAGGACGTGTGTCACTCGACTCCCCAGGTCAAGCCTTGACCGTCAAGGGCTTTCGATTGGTGCACGTGTCAGTCAGCGGCTAAACCGTATACTAAACCATATTATCCCCTCTAAAACATGGGTTCATGGACCACGAATCATGGTTCATCGACATCATCGATTTACAACTGAGTTGTAACAACTCATGTCCGTATGCCCACAAAAATCTTCTTGCATATTTTTCAGAAGCATCCAAGGATATTGAATCAACTTGGAGTTCGGAATTGAGCCAGAACGATTAATTCCAAGATCAAAAGATCACGACGGGAAAGTAATGCAACTGAGGGCAATTTTAAAATAATCTGTTTCCGATGTTATTTTCAATCGTTTACTTTATCTCAATTAATAATTATTGATACACTAAATTACAACAAAATCGGGTTCACGAGCTTGAAGAGAATGAATTCAAGATGGATACATTTTTGTTGTAAAAAACCATGATGAGCAAATCAACTATAACATTTTAAACGGTTAAACTGAACTATCGCATTTAAATAACAATATTAAAACTGAAATAATTATTCTCAAAATAATTCGCAAAAAATTCTTTCATCATTCATCACGGTTATATAATACCGTATTTATTCGATTTATACCCCTCGCTCGATTTATAACCCCCCTCGAATTATACCCTCCTTTGAGAGGAGAAATTTGAAATTTTGGCCCCCCTCGGTTTATAGCCCCCTATCATTTTTGATACGAAGGTAAACAAAAATATTCACTTTTATATTGAGTTTTATGAATATATTAATCATTGTCAATACGTTTGACGCATATATTTATGCTAAAATACATTCTAACGAAGCTATAGCTGAACAGTTTAATGTTAATTATCACAATAAATACAAAATCCTTCCAAAATGCACCATCATATTTGAAATTTTAGCCCCCCACGATTTATGACCCCCCTCGAATTATACCCTCCTTTGAGATGTAAAATTTGAAATTTTAGCCGGGGGTATAAATCGAATAAATACGGTACTCACAAGCACTGCATTGAAAGTACGTTACACCTTTTTTGTGAATTTTTTAAATGTATGTGTACCGTGTTTGTAAATGTATTTAATTTGCCGTGTTTCCTGCTTAAAAGCAATCCTTTCGCATAGATGATAGAAATCAACCAAAAAGCAAGTAAATTAACCTTTTTTATGAAATTTTGAAACAAAGACTACTCCTACATACAATGCAATTGTAATTTTGCAGCGTGTACTACTGTTTGTCTCGCGAAACCCCGGATTTTGGTATCAGACATCACATCAGAATAAAAATGTCTACAAAATCGCTGCTACTTACACTTTAGGTATGTTGTTCTTGTTTTGATGCAGTAAAACAGGCAAACCGGCTGTTATGTTGCAACAACATGTTGCCATGTCATGTCTTTCCTCTCGATGTTAACTATTATAACGATATTAACGAAACTGCTGATCCCAATCACAGGAGTCGTGTGCATTGAACCCCAGAAATGGTAGTTAAACCAGGCTACTTTCCAATCACGAGACAACAAGTGACAGCTTTTATTGAAACTTTTGTCCGAATTTATTATTTCCCCGTGAGAAGCTCTAGACGGACCTTTGGTTTCCATCATCCCATTAATTTACAACGCAGAGCAGATTTGACGTGTCAGTCATCTGTCACTGGAATTAAGACGATGACTTCGATTCCTGCAGTTGTCAACGCCAACAATGTCAAGCTACTGAATCAAAATGAGGCGATTCAAGTGGATCTTGATCTTTTCAACGAATACAAATTTTCTGTCGACCAACTGATGGAACTTGCAGGACTCAGTGTAGCCACAGCGATAGCACAAGTCTACGACTCAAAGAAAAGTTCGGGAAAGGTTTTGGTTGTTACCGGACCTGGAAACAATGGAGGTATGTAAGTCAATCTCATGATAGAAGACGAGACAAGTGACAATGTTTCAACGTGTTCGTTTTTACTAACAATTCATGTTTGTCGTTTTATGCATTTTATTCAAGGTGACGGGTTGGTTGTTGCAAGGCACTTGAAGTTATTTGGTTTTGAAGATGTTACGATTCTCAACGCTCGGAAGCCTACCAAAGACTTGTACATCAATTTATTGCACCAAGCAGAACAGAATGATGTTGAAATTTTGTACGACCCTGAAAGATTTAGGTATAAGAGTTTATAGGAATAAAAAAGTATTACTCGTTTATACGAATAATCAACAAATTCATAATGAAATGGTATATATTTCAGGAATGACACAGCGAGTATCATAGTTGACGCACTTTTTGGATTTAGTTTCAAACCTCCAGTCAGACCCGATTTCCAGCCGTTTCTTGATGTTATTGTGTCTGCGGCTTCCAAGTCCATTCCAGTTGTAGCTGTTGATATCCCAAGTGGTTGGGACGTTGAGAATGGTCCTCCGAAAGATGAATCGACTTTTTATATGCCGGAGATGTTGGTCTCATTGACGGCACCTAAAGCATGCGCGTCTCATTTTCTAGGTCTCTATCATTTTATTGGTGGCAGGTTTGTTCCTAAAAAACTGGCAGATAAGTATTCATTGAATTTGCCAGCTTACCCAGGAACAGATTGTATTGTTCGAATAAAATAACTCATTAAATTACCTATGCAATATACCAAAGAATAGTTCTTGCGTGCAAATACTTTAACCAATTCCCTCCTCTCAAGCATCCCCATAGCATTATACAAATTATACATTTGCTATTTTTTAAACGTTCGTTTATTAATTAAGCAATTAAGATTTGTCTACAGGGAAGTAGAAAATAAAAGTAAAACGGTCGAGTTAACAACTTAATCTTTAGCTTTAAGTGATGTTTATCTTTCATTAAAATTAATAATCGATAACTATAGCACATGTGACATTTCCATCGTACATATTTTCCTTAAGGATGTACCAGTAAAACTAAAACTAGTGCCCTTAATTGAACCCTTGAGGTCAGCCGATCTGGATCAAAGCTTATAGAGCACGGATTTCATGAATTATCACTGATAATATATCAGTCATAAGTTTGAAGAACATTGGTTCAGTCATTAAACAGATGAAATGGACAACAATATTTAATATTTGATTTTTTTATGATTCACTTTATTTTTAGTAAACGAGGCATATAATATTTTTCAGTCAATCTGCTAAAGTATACATAATACAGCTACTTTGCTTTTCATAATTGAAAGTTGATAATCCGGCATATTCAGACATAATAGAGGCAATCTTGCCTTCCAAATCTGATAAGGCTGGCTGGCTGCCGTGCTCATTGGAACTTCCGTTATCATCCAAGTCAGAAACGGGTAACCGCAAACTGGATATTTTAAACCGTGAAGCCAACTTATTTTCTACAGCAAGTTGAATCTGTTCATTGTTAACACGTGAATTCCAGAATTTTGGAATACTTCCCATATTGAGATTAGTGAGTGGAATTTCAAGCTCAACCGACCGGTTCAAAATATTCACAAGACTAAAACATTAAGGCAGTGTTTTCAGAAGATTAAAAAACAAAAAAAAAACTTTTTCTGTATTAAAAAAATTATTACATACCTCAAAGACGTTAGCCTATCATTACAAGCCAGATCCAAACAGTCTAACCTCACCACACGATCAAAATTACTGCAAACAATAATGTATGTTTTACTTAATAGGACTTCTATTATAAATTGTTTTTGACGATAACCATTAATAGCAAAACTTACTCAAGTATTCGATTCATGGAGTTATCATTTAGTCCACAATCGTTTAGTTGTAAAGTCCGTAGATTACAGCAATCCTCATTTCCAGACAATAATGCACAAACTGCTTTGGTCAATCCATCGGATGTTGAAGTGATGCTGTGTGAAAAACACGAAGAGCAATTCAAACTTCGAATACGCCTTGCAGGTAGACTCATCAGTAGTTTTTCTAGTCCGATATCTTTGAAAGCATTGAAACTTATATCAAGTTCCTCTAACTTCGAATCTGTTTAATTAAACAAAACATTTACCTCAACAATCATCGCATTTTATTAAATTCTTATTTATGAGAACTATAAAAAGAAACAATGATGCTTACTTAGAAAGGTTTTGAGAAGTTCATTGTTCCCCCAAAGAAATAGTTTTTCTGATAAATTGCAGTCCGACATTTCTAGTCGTCTTAAAGAAGAAAGTTTTGTAATTAAACTAGCTAACGCCACTCCAATCTGATTTCCCAATGGATTGTGGCTCAAAATTAGACTTGTTAATCCAACGGGCTAAACAAGAAAAACGTTACTTGTATTGAGACTGCTTAACCAATCACTCACGACCTCATGTTTAAAAATTGTTGGTTCTTACAAGTGTACAGGTGTTTGAAGCCGTTTCACTGGTTTGATCACGAAGAAATGTTTCTGATAGTGACGTCAGTCCATCTTTAGTAATTCCATTTGAACTTATGTCAAGTTCGGTTAGCCCTGACAATGTAGGAAGTGCTTTGCACAACTCCTTTGAATGAAACATTATGCGTTTATATAATACATCAACAAAAATATCATTAGGAATTATGCAATTGAAATCTTACTACAATTCCCGTATCAAATAGAGAACATCCAGAAAGCACCAAAACCCTCAAAGCAGTTTGTCTTTGCAATGCTGTCATAAGTACATTCGCAGTCTTGCGGAGATAGACATCGGTCAAATTCAAAATGTTGGAAGACTGGCAATTATTCAAGGCAGATGTTATTTCTGGGTCTGGCTCTGAACATGAATTGACATCACATCACGTCAAAAAAATTTGTTCGTCATAGTTTACGTTTCGGATAATGAGTGTAATAGATACTGCATTTACCTATGGCAGCATCAGAACAGGCCGCGCAGTACCGTTCAACCAAAGGAGGCATATCAAAATTTACAACAACTCCATCCAGTTCACGCTCGTTTGCTTCCAGGACTAAACTTATCGGATCTGATCCGGATAAACTAGCTCCATCCTTTGTTTGAAGACTGAGAACTGGTTTCACTCCATGCAATCTGATTTGAATGAATTCAATAATAGTGTTACGACTTTTGTTATTGTCAGTGTCTTAATTACTTAATTTTCGTTTAGAATATGCATACCTAAAGTATCTAGAAGCACATTCCTGTGCAAGCCAATCAATAGTCTGATTCATATTCTTATCATCGACAGGGACAAGTAATAATGTGCCACTGTGCGCCAAGGCGCCCAGAATCCGTATTTTCAAACGCAGCACGTCTTTCCTTTTACCCGAACTTCCTCCATCCGTACCACATTGTGTTACCGAAGACGAATTTTTCTTCCGTGCGTCTATGTTGCTACTAAAACCTGTCGAAACGGTGATGCTTGCGGAGGAATCATCCGAATCAGAAGGAGGAGGATTTCGCTTTACCACCTTTACAGGAAGCAACCTACTTTGTACCAATGTCTTGCCTGTACGTTTATTAGCTTGCTTGAGTACTGTTGAAAGCTGAGAGTATTTAAGTTGGATTTTACTTCCTGTTGTTTGACAGTCATCCTCGTCGGAAGAAACAGTTATGGTTCCATACCGTTTGGTTGGACTACGATTGTTTCGTCGGCCAGGTATGATGTCATCATCTTCATCCTCCACAATTGGAACTTCGCTGGTTCTGCCAAACTCGGTTGCATTTGTATTAGGTAGTTGACTAGGCAAGAAATCATCATGTTTTGGTACGGAAGCATCTTCTTCAAGAGTAATATCCTCACTGAACAATTTACTGAAGTCTTCGTCGTCACTTAAAACTCCGACTTCCAATTCATCTGAACCTGATTTTTGAGATATAGAATTCCTGTTTGTTTGTGATATATTAGACGTTGTTTGATTTGACGACTCAACTTCCATGAAATCATGAATAATGTCTTCTTCCTCTTCACAATATCGTGGCTTACGCCCACAACTTCCTGTTTTCCTCCTAGTACTGCGTTCATCCAAAAGTAAGTCTTCCGTCGGATCGCGTTTTCTTTTGGGCTTGGCAGTTTGATGAGTTTTTGATGTTGACGGGACAATGGTATCATCAGGCAGTAACCAATCTTCGTGCCGCTGGTGAAAATCCTTCTCTGAAGGAATCAGAGCTCCCCGTGGACCAGGTGAGATGGGGCGACCTTTTTCCTTCTTACTCCCACCTTCCTCTAAAGATTTTCGTCCGACTTGTTTCATTGCTTTTTTATAAAATTCTGCACCACTTCCTTCCTTATCGGGATCATAGTCATCAACCACGGTGGTGGCCAGGATTGGACAATCCCGCTCGTACGGTTTTGTCACCAACAAAACTGACTGGTCTGGGCTACGCTGTCTTGTAGTTCGCATTTTTTTTCGAGTGCGTTTCTCATCCTCCTCTCGATAAGGTTTTCCAGCTACAGATTTAATAAGTCTGATTCAAACTACCTGAAATTTAGTACAAAGAAGTGTATGGTACTATCAAATTACCTTTCGCCATGCAATCTTTTAGCCATTCTTTCACTTCTCTGTAAGATACAAGTTCGTCCTCGGAACAGTCCTTCCCAATGTCTGATTCTCTCCAAGCAAGTAAGGAATCGATAGGATATCTTCCCTGTAAATCATATCATTCTTCTAGAAATCTTATTCCAATGCATTGTTAATTACGGCAACAAGGTTTTATGTAAAAGATTCACCTCAGCATCCCGAGCAAGTACGTTAGCTCCATACTTTATAAGAACCTTCATAACTTCACAGTGGCAGTTACTAGCAGCATCATGCAGAGGAGTTATTTTATCCACCAAAGCCCCTCCAGCGTCGTTGACATCCGCTCGGTGTTTAAGCAGCTCCTCAACAACCTCAACGTGTCCAAAATTACATGCTTCATGTAGCGGCGTCCATCCAGCGTTATCCTTTACACTTACTGGATGACCCTGATCAATAAACAACGCGGGTAATAAGTACAAATCTAGTTGATAATGTTTCAGGTTTTCCCCATCTAAATTTATCATACCGGACTGATTACAAGAAGTGTGAAATACCTGGCGTATGAGACGACGAACTGCATTCAAGTCACCCTTCTTTGCAGCTATATGAAGCTGAGATTCGCCTGCTTCATTGAGACGAATATTGATGCGTTTCTTTACAGGTTTCTTACCATCATTTTCTTCTTCATCAGAATCCTCCTCATCTAAAATTAAAAGGTCACAATTAGAACAATGGATATATACCAATATACCAGAATACGAATAAACTGCAATATTGATAGTTCTGATTAAACTACACATCCATCTACGTATTACTTTACCTGACAAATTATCCAGATCGACATCGTTATCCGCAAGAAGGTCCTGTGAGTCCCCTTCAGTGTCTGCTTCATCTTCGTCGGAAATATTGTGTCCGGATTTCAGATTACGTACCTTTTCATTGTACTTTTCTTCAAACCATGACAATATTATGTATTATGTTAAAACATGAAACAGCAATTATTTGGTACAAAAAGTACAGATAATATTGATTGATTAAATATATGTACCTGCTTCCTCTCTTCTTCCAATAGTTTTCAAATAGACACTTAGACTTTTCAATGCAGTTATTTCTTTTTTCGCGTCTTTTGACAACCGTGCAAACTCAACAGCAAGATTATGAGCTTTGATTATCTCTTCCGGATTTTTATTTAATTTTTCAAACACATAGGCGATGTTGGTCTGCGTTTTGAATTCCTTTTACACGAAAAAAGTGCTGCTTAGTTACAGTTTATTTAAAAAAATATAATATTAATGTTTCCTTACCTCTGCCGGATTCCCTGAATTTAGTTGCATTTCTTTCGTGTAATATTTACACGCATTGTTGTAATTTTCTAAATCTTGATATGTCGCCGCTATAGAAAAGTATAGCCTTGCTAGTTTTTTACCCGTCACGCCAAGAGACTCTGCATACTACATTTTAATGAAATACATTAAAGTTTGCGACTTACATGCAATAAGCTTTAAAACTATTAGTACACACATATTAGATCAGTACCTCACAGGCCTTTCTGTAATGGACAACAGCAATTTGATAAACCTTCAATGTACAGTAGTTATCACCCAAGATCTCGTGAAGTTTCATTTTCATTTCAGCGTCATCTTTACTGGCTACAAAGAGACGGTCCTGAGTCCGAGATATGCGTACAGCTATTACAAATAAAAAACAAACCGTTACAACGAAATAGTCAAATTTTCATAACTATTACTAAAAGGACTATGAAACAATAAACAATCATCTTCGTAGCAGTCATTCAATTAGATTAACGTTATATACCGTACAGTAAAGTAACGTTATCCTCTTAAAGTCCACAAACTTTTACAGTAACTAATAGTAACTTTGTTCTCTGAAATAACGTCATGATATGCAAAACCAACAATAAAAATAACGTAAAAATGTACCTGCTACAAGAAGATTGTCCAATTCTTCCAAATACGCATGTAATTCCTGCTTCTTTATTAACTTCTGGCGAAGCCTCTTTAAGATTTTCTTTCCGAAATCAACTTCATCATTCATAAATAAAGCCTATTAAGCAACATCACCAATTTGTAAAAGTTTCTTAAACAGGCACAAGAATGAGCTTTACATATGTAAGTAATTTTGTCACCTTGGCTTCCAATAAAATGTTTTCAATTTCCAATTCTTGATTTCCTGTGGCCTTGGCAGCGTTTGTTGCTTTTTTTGCTGCATCAACAGCGTCCTTCCATTTCTTTTCCTTCAGGTATATCCCAGAAAGAACCGAGTAACAAGGAGCCAAGTTCTCATGAAAGCCGTACTTATTTCCAATAGCTATTCCCTTCAAAAAATTTAATCAATTGATGTAAATTCTCCGATTTGCCTATGTGTGTATCAAGCAAAACATTTTGATTCTTAATTTACTTTTGCAAGCCAAGATATGGCATCATTATACTTTCCTTGGGATTCCAAAGCGACTCCAAGGTTCTGACAATTGTTGCATTTCATTAGCATCCGTTCCTTCTCATCCTTGACTTGCAGGATAAGTCTATATTTACAAAAATGCAATAAATACACTTTCAGAAAACATGTTAAATATACCAAAAAACAAAACCAGTAACTGCATTATTTTGCACAAACTCGTCTTCGCCTAGAAGTTTATAAGCCTGCCTGAAGCTCTGGACGGCTTTCTCCAATGCGTCGGTTGAATTTAACTGGTTTTCAGAATTAGCTCTGTTTTCTTCATTTGTGCCCCACAACTCTCCCATCCGCAAATATGCCCTACCTAACGTTATATTGGCTCTTTGTTCTTCTACCAAATTCTCAGTGTCTTGAGCAATCTCTGTGATAAGTGAACATTAGAATTAGAGTCATGAGCAAAGTGTGCAGATCTTTCGAGATTTGCAACGATAGACTTACTTAGATACATTCGAATATATCGCACAGCCTCAGACATTTGCTCCATTTCGTACAAAACCTCAGCAATATTCCGGTAAGCTATACCTAATGCCATTTTATCTTTCTTGTTGAAACGTTTACTGAAGTTAACTTCTTCCTAAAACCATTGAAAAGTAATAATTGAATAATTAGACATCTAACTCTGAACTGAGCTAGCAAAATCGTTCATATCTAAGCAACGTATAGGCCAATTTACCTGATGAGCATCTAGTGCATCTTCATAATTTCCCAATAACCTATGTTGGTTTCCTAATTGGTTGTAAAGGTCAGCCACCTCTTGCATCTGGCCTTTGGATGAGGCCTGCGAAATTCTCCGCTTGATAGCTGAAAATACAGAATAATGATACTACTTGTTGCTGATTTCAAACTGAATAAATAACCTAAAGAAGGCCTGATTAATAGACCCAGAAGAGCAATGCAATGTGAGTCAGATCGATAACCAACGTGGTACTTGGAATGCTTTTACCTTCGATAGCTGCCACCTCGGATTTCCGTTTCCTCATTTTAACAATTTTGATTGAATGGACGTCTAGGGAGTAAATAGTATTCCTTAAGTTCCACACACACCAAAATTAATCTGCCCCCAAAATGTTTTTGCTAGTTGACCACAACTCCGCTTAATAAAGCACGTCTTTACATTTTTCAACAAAAAGTTAGCTTTTAGTGTTCAACGAACATTTACTTGAATCCTGGAATGACACTAAACAAACGTCAGTAAAATCATAGTCTAGTCATGTGTAGACTGACTTTCATCTGTGGCATGTGTAAAGAACGGGAACGACAATACCCCGCCATCCGTTCAGCCGAGTTTTGTTTTGTTTACCTGCCAGCCTTTGTTCTTTCGCCAAGCTTTGCTGATTGATGCTTCGCTATGCATGCCCACGTCACTGGAATGCCACTGAATTGATGCAGAATCAGAATCTAGTTGCAATTTGCAGGCTATGCTGTCCATGCGGTAACGCCAAAAGGTGCCGTGTCCCTAGTCCATATGACGAAATTTGTAAAAAGCTAAATTGGGGGTATAATTACATAATTAGGCTTGGTGAAATTGGAATTGGTTTTCAAACGAGGTTTGCGAGGAATGGCGGTGAGTTGGTTGATGGTTTCGAAAGAGCATCAAACAATCAATGGCTTCGGCCAGGTAAAATTGGATAATATTTATCTTACATTGATTCTGAATGGAGAGCTGGATAAATAACTTTACTCCTGAAACAGATCTCTGTCCCACTCCACTGCAGTCTCTTCTTTAATAAAAATAGATAGATGATAGGGGATACACAAGTAAAAGAGCGCTTGTGAAATCAGTACTTAGTACTTTGATTTATTAGGTCATTTTTAAAATTCAGCAGTACAGAAAGTTAAAGCCCTGTAGCAATTCCGTTGCTAAAATAATGTAAAATTGTTCTACAATAAGTTTTATATATTGTCATATATTACAAAATTTATGTAACATGTTAAAGTAAAATTATATCTGGTTTTTATTAAAAGTCAAATTCTTTCATCTTAGTGGAAACAATGTATTGTAACAATGTACAAAAATTATTTCAAACATTGTAGTCTGCCAATTTTCCTGTCGTGACTTACATCTTACTACATATTTAAATTCTACAGAAAGCATTAGACGATTTGATGAGAACTTAGCACTATTGTTAAAAATTACTGGTAGTTACATTGAATGATAAAACCCATAACATACATAGAAATCTAAAATTAGAATAGACATATAATGGTTTTGTACATAGCGTCAGATCACATTAAATTTCATAATATCAGATATGCTTAAAACTATAAGTTCCAGATCAAGATCTAAGGCTACTAACGACCGTTAAAATACTATACCGTTTGAGTTTCGCCTTATTATGTTGCTGCAATTTAAGGCTTACACATAATCTCATCTCAAAACACAGTCCAGTTCCAGTTCACGAAACGTTAACAATTGCGTTGTCACACAACAATAAGCCAAAAGTTGGCAAAAGTCTTCACTTTTGCGTTGTTAAAACAGTCACAGTAGATAATCCAATGATTGATGCTTCTAAGCTTAAAATTCTATTATAAGTATTTTCAAATACCTACTTCAGTGGATATCGCAATGGACTTTACGTTTAACTTAATTTAAACACAATTTCCTGCAAATTGAATGCCGTTTGCTTATTAAATACAATTTGAGCTTTTGAACCACTTAAAAGAATTAAAAGTTTCTTTGTATCGAAGTGTTAAAATACAGTACTGTTTCTCCGCTGCGGTTTATATTGTATTGGATACGTGAAGGATTGATTGAAAATAAGTTCGGTAACGGTAACTTTTAAACCCTAAGTGATAATCAGTTAAAATATATCTCATAGTTCGGAGAAAAATGAAATCGCATTACTGGTTTTTGGGGCAACGCTGATTTATTGCAAGAAAAATAATGCTGCTAAGGCACTGCAAACTGCAAATTCTATGTGTAGAATTAAGTGTATTTAAACAGGGATCCCTGACCAAAATGTCGATTTTCATTCGTGTCAAATTCAGCTAAAATTCCTACCCATTCATTTTAGAACTACTTGTAAAATGTGCTTTACTTCGAAATTTCTCTGGGCGCTGCGCTACGGGTGAAAGCAACGCTTTCAATCTACTTGAAGCAACTGTATGCCTTCAGTAAATCTCCTGTATTTAATTACAGTGCAATTCTTATCAAAAACAAATTCAAGAGAGCCTAAAATCTACGAAAAGCTAACTAAACTCAAAAGTAAGAGCCTACTGTTACATATTACATATTTTATTCATTCGAGTCAAGGGTAACATTATGCGATAATTCTATACCTTTTTTTACTATTCCAGTCAAAATGCTTTTGGATCCTTCCAAGGACAAATCCACAATATGCAAATTGTGCGGTTCCTAGTACATGCAAATAGTATTTCAACCAACCAATATATCAAGTTGATATAATAGAGAAATCAAGAATCAAATGAAGTTATTATTATGAATACAAACTTACAATTGAAAATACTTTCAGCAAGCATTTATCACCGGAATTCTTAATGCTCGTTAACTCATCGACGATTGATTTCAAGTCGCCTCGCCTTCTGGAAACTGGTTTTATTGGTAATGAGCACTTGTACACACAGCTACTAGGGGTTTGCAAATTTATATGAAGTTGCTTCAGTTCTCCTATTGGAACTTCAACTGTATCACCCAAATCCACCTTTTGAACAAGAGCCCCGACACCAGACGGTAGACTGACTACCTCCAGAACTTTCACTCTATGCCTGTTAAACAAGACGAAAGTAGAAATAAATGAGTCTTTAGTAAAGATTCTTCAGATTTCTAACATTTTAATTTCAGCATTGGCACAAATAAATGTTAAATCCTTACCACACATTGTTTCTGTCCATCCATCCAAACAGTGGGTAATTAAGGTGCTTCATGAACCTGACTGGGCTCTTCTTCTTCAAGTATGAATCACCCAACATTTCAAGATTCTTCATTTGCTTCTGTTCTGTTGATTTCTCAGTGGCAACGTAAAATTCGTTATAATTGTTAACATGAGTCAAGATTACCTGAAAAATATTTAGATAATTGTAAATGCAAGATAAAAAGTAACCAAATTGAATTCACTTGATCGAAATCATTAGAAATCATACTGAGACGCGTGATTCAGTTGGACCAGTTGGTAAGTATTCGTCTTTAAGAGTTGTACTCTTAAATGGCATAATCAGTCTCTTTCGTTCTTCATTCCGAATGTCCTCCTTGGTAGCTAAACATTTTACATTTCTTTTTAAATCAATATACGTTACAAAAGTTTTCGAAAAGTTGTACTGTATGGCAATCAAATATCAAATCAAATAAACCTTCTTCGCCGACTAGAAGCTTTTTTAATAACACGCCTGCATCAAACCATTTGTTGAGGTGATTGACACTCAGAATGCAACCGTGTCTAAACAGTCGTGTTTTATCCTGAAATAATAGATTATTACTAATTCATGATTCGATCTTTAAAAATCAACTGAGTATCTAAAATCTAGCCCAGAGAGAGACTACAGACGTATGCATTTTATGTTGTATGTCGGCAAATCGTTTTAAGCTTACCAGATGCGTTATTCGGATTTTAACGATTGATTCCCGTACCAAGGTGCCAAATTGTTCAATTACATCTGGGTCATCAATATTAGCTTTAACGTTTAGACACCTAACTCGAATGGCGAAAGGATCGTTGTTAAACAAATCCGAAGGTAGCAGATATAACGTGTCAGCATTTACAGTCGCTTCAATTCCTAAATCAATCAAGTAAACTCCCACTTGGACCATATTGTCATTGGTTATGATGGCACGATACCTATGCAACAGTACTTATTCATAAGTCGGTATTCGGTATCAACTTAATCAATACTTATATTCAATCCAGTAACTTTTGGCTGAATTCATTTAATTTCTCTTACCATTCTTTGAGTGAATCCTTCATTTGATCAGTATGGTACTGTATCAAACAAGGCATTCCATTCCTACGAAATTCCAGTTTTGATTTTGGACACTTTTGCAGCACCAAATGTAGCCTTTGGTAAATATCAAAGTTCCAAACGGCCATAACTGAAAAATCAGAGAAACTGTTTCCCTGAATGTATCTAACCTGAAACAAAAAGTATATCCGTACAGAAACATTAAATGTACAAAAACATTTGCGTTATTCGTTAGAGCTATTCATTTTATTCCTAACACACAGTGCGTCATATTGGCTATGAATAAAATTATTGTCATTGTTACCGGCATCAATACAGTGTATGGAATCTCAAAATGAAGAGTCTGTCCAAAATCTTCATCTATAACTGTGCTAGAATTTGATGATGTTTCGGATGACTGATCTTTTAAAGTTGAATTTGTGGGTTGCGAATTACGGCACAGGGACGACCGAAAGTACTCATTCGAAAACTGATTTTCCGGTTTAAAGTTTACTGGAATGCCCCCATGTCCTTTTAAGCTGTCCATATTCTTTAGAAAACGGTGGTCGGACTGTTCACGCCCCAAATCACCTCGAATATTGTTGCTTTCACTATAATATGGTCCTGCCCGAGTGTTTCTATTCCTTAGAGTAAGTGTAAATTAATTATTAGCCAAACGAGTTATTCGCTTGTCAAGTGAAAGTTTAACATGTATGTGCTCAGTCAAAAACCTGGTTTCAGTTGTAGGAACCGATTCGTCAGGTTTCTTGGAACGCCAGTCTTCTTTACTTATTTGAAGAGAGCTTGGTGATGAAGTTTTGTTTGTTCCCCTATTGTAGAAACAACGTGTAGGTTCTTCCATGGTACATAAAGCCGGAGCGCCTCGATTGCGCAGAATTTTATTATCAAAATCTTTGCTAGTAGCCCTACTAGGACTGGTATAATACGACTGCTTGAGTCTTCCATCAGGCGTTTCAACATTATCAGACCCCATGTTTTGCGGTACTGCACTTGGTTGTGATAAAGCACGATATCGTGGCGGTACTTCAGCAAAGAATTGGTCTTTCGACTGACGAAGAGTATCAAACTGTTTGTCGTCTAGTCGCTCTTTTGGAGCCTTCGTTGTGTCGTCACGTTTTCCTTTTACAGGAAGCTCTGTTGTTATCTCAGGTTCTCCTTCCTTGGGCAGCATTTCTAACTCCTGGGTAGTGCCATCTTCTACGGTGCCAGTGTTTTCTCCAGTCCGAATTTTGATGGATCTAATATCATGAAGATTATGTTATAAAGGAATTAACAAATTTAAGTGGCAGAAGTAACGTAAATAGTGGGACAATATTACTGTCTGAAGCATTGATTCGAACAAAACACGGCATCACATAGCCGGCACACAGGAATTTTCTTCCGCTCCTCACATTCACATGGAACATTGTGCATTTCATGGAGACATTCTCCAATAAACTTTCGGTAAAAGCTTCCTTCTATCCAAAGTGCATTGCTTTTGTAGTCCTTATCAATTGCTTGCAAGCTAAAGTCCCACGTTTCAGAAGGGTCCAACGGCACATTTTTTGGATACCTAAAAATATACTCTATTTAGTATTTTCCAATTCCCAAGTAAAGGAATGGCATATTAGCAATCAGGAGATTACTTTTTTAAATCATCAATGTCCCCTTCATTATTGTCCTGGCCTGTTTCAAGACAGTCCACCATTCGATTTATCTCATGTTCATCACCCAATGAGTTTCCGTCCTTGACGATAGAGTCATCAATCTGCGATTTGCATTCGTCACCTATGGAAGAAGACTGTGGGGTAGCACATGTAACCGTTTCCTCCTGGTCGTTTACCAAAACCTTGTTCTCATGTGGGACTTGTGGGACTCCCGAGTACAGGACACTCATACCAACTTGAGTGTACGCAAACTGCTCATGCAATGGGTTGTTATTATCATCATCATCAGTGCTGTCAGTCTCTTCATCGGATTCCGACATTGTGGAACTATCCGACTCTTCATTGGATTCAGTTTGTACAACAACCTTATCCTCATTTCCTGTTTCCAATCCGTCATTTCGGCCCGTGTCTGATGAAGTTGCCTCCATGCTGCACTAAGACGGAACTTCTCCAGAAAAGTCGTCAGTAAATCTGGTATATATGTATATGTATAAATTATTGGTATGTGTTAAATAACCATAATCATTGTCATTGAAATTAGTTACATGTTGTGTCATTTGTAGATTACTTTTACGAGCGTTAAGAAGGGACAGGGAATTGGGAAGATGAACACAAGTCAAACCTGAAATCAAGTATGCAAATAATGGTCTGATTTGAATGGTTTCAATTTAGTAATTCAAGAGAAACAGAAAAATTAATTTACGATTCCAACCCGCAGGCAGACAATTATCCAAATACAATTTCCAAACAGTAATTTTTATCCAGCCAGCGAAATGCAAATGTGTATTCACATATTTTAGTAAATACAAAAATCGGCATCAAATGTACATCCTACAACACAACATGCAATGCAAGAAGACTAGAAGACAAAATCTATAGACAGCTGCAGCTGCAGCAGTCGATTCCAGCTTCCACCAACCCAACAACAAGTTAGACTTGAGCAATCCCATATCCCGTCATAAAACCGGGTGAAAAACATCATAATCATGGGAATATGGCAATGCCATACACCACCATAATCCAGTTAGCTATCATCGATAGGCGATAGTATGAACGAAACTTTTCGGCTCAAATGTTTGAAATTCTGTTTTAGACTCGCCGTAGGACATATATGAACTAATTGTAGATAAAACGAGAATGATACCATAGTAACTGAAGCGCCGATTTATAGTAGCTACTTTTATTCACATTGTGTCGTAATCTTTCATATTATAAACATTTTATTTTGCTGAAAAATGAATCTGGTCGTTCACAAACTGGATCTACATATCATACAAGTCATTTTAGTGTTCATAGTACTTTTACAAAAAGAGTGATTTTTATCACTTCCTACACGCACGATATAAATGTCGTATTCATAAGTTTATAAATTTAAACTACCTACATAAGTACTTCATTCTTACATCACTCACAATCGTGATAATTATAGAAATAAACGGTATGTACCTAATTAATTAAAATTATGTACGAGATACTAGTAAACCCTTTTAATTTTTTCAGGTGTCTCTGAGAGAGAATGTAATAATAATTCTCAATTGATGGTTGTCAACTTTTTTTTATTTCATTACTGGCACTATTTTTGAACTATCATTTCAATATATACTACACTACACTATTTGAATATAGACAAAAGCTGCTTTAAATGATTAATCAAACTGAATGCAATGATCTAAAACTAACTAACCTGCAGAGTTAAGCTTAGACAAAACTTATACAACCTCTTTGGATTTAACGTTTATTTAAGTTCCACAGAGAGCCTTATAAATCTTATGTCACCCGCAAGTAATTTTGCCGTGCAATATTTTTGGGTAAAGTGAAAGGTAATGGGTAATTCAGAAGAGCATATAAAATTCCAAAACGATTTAGAAACTAAATTCTGTGCATCTACCTACATAATCTATTTCTAAGATTGAATTTGCATTGACTTTGAAGTAGGTGACCTCCACTCCAACCTCCGTCTTCTGTTCCGATTTGTACAATAAATCATTTTTGGCTTTTCTAACGCAACATTGTCATTATTCTTGAGATAAGGAAATATGAATTCCCAACAATGATTTTCTTTTAATAAGCTTGTATTTCGTGCTATTTAACACGCTAAAATGCCAAATAAATACAATTACAAAATTATAAATGACATTCATTACATTATGAAAATGTACGAAAATGTTCATGCAGTATATGTATAAGTTACACCGTTACGTAATGATCACTAATCAGGTAAATTAATCATTCATTGTACTAACAAGGTACACTTGGATTTCCTTAAGTAGAAGAACATTGTCCATCATTTATTCTCTACCTAATGACGATTTGTGTTAACGCTTTAACTGCACCCCGTTAACATAATTATTTGATTTGGCCATAGATGCAACATGCAACCTATCTCGAAATTACTAACTGTACTATTTAATTAAACAGTAAGAAGTAAAGAAGCTGCTGCACTACACTTGGTTGTGATAAGGCACGATATCGTGGCGGTACTTCAAAGAATTGGTCTTTCGACTGACAAAGAGAATAAAACTGTTTTTCGTCTATTCGGTCTTTTAATTCATGTGATTGGAAACCAGGAAGTGGTTCTGCATTTCTAGTATGTGATTTTTGAACCCTCGTTGTGTCGTCACGTTTTCCTTTTACAGGAAGCTCTTTTGTTATCTCAGGTTCTCCTTCCTTGGACAGCATTTCTGACTCTAGGGTAATTCCATCTTCTACGGTGCCAGTGTTTTCTCCAGTCCGAATTTTGATGGATCTAATATAATGAAGGTTATGTTATAAAGGAATGAACAACTTTAAAGTAGCAGAAGTATCACGTAACGTAAATAGCGGGACAATATTACCGTCTGAAGCATTGATTCGAACAAAACACGGCATCACAAAACCGGCACACAGGAATTTTCTTCCGCTCCTCACATTCACAAGGAACATTGTGCATTTCATGGAGACATTCTCCAATAAACTTTCGGTAAAAGCTTCCTTCTATCCAAAGTGCATTGCTTTTGTAGTCCTTATCAATTGCTTGCAAGCTAAAGTCCCACGTTTCAGAAGGGTCCAACGGCACATTTTTTGGATACCTAAAAATATATTCTATTTAGCCATTCCAATTTTATAATTCAGGAATGGCATATTAGCAATCAGGAGATTACTTTTTTAAATCATCAATGTCCCCTTCATTATTGTCCTGGCCTGTTTCAAGACAGTACACCATTCGATTTGACTCATGTTCATTGTCCAATGAGTTTCCGTCCTTGACGATACAGTCATCAATCCGCGATTTGCATTCGTCCCCTATGGAAGAAAACTGTGGAGTAGCACATTTAACCGTTTCCTTCTCGTCGTTTACCAAAATCTTGTTCTCATTTGGGACTTGTGGGACTCCCGAGTACAGGACACTCATACCAACTTGAGTGTTCGCAAACTGCTCATGCAATGGGTTGTTATTATCATCATCATCAGTGCTGTCAGTCTCTTCATCGGATTCAGTTTGTACAACAACCTTATCCTCATTTCCACTTTCCAATTCGTCATTTCGGCCAGTGTCTGATAATGTTGCCTCCATGCTGCACTAAGACGGATCTCGCCAGAACCGTCGTCAGTGTCTGTAAATCTGGTATTGGTATATATTATAGGTATGTATTAAATAATCATAATCAGTCACTGAAATTATTTACATGTGATGTGTCATTTGTAGATTACTTTTAAGAGCGTTAAGTTGAGACAGGGAACTGGGCAGATGAACACAATTCAAACCTGAAATCAAGTATGTAAAGTAAATAATGGTCTGATTTGAATGGTTTCAATTTAGTAATTCAAGAGAAACAGAAAAATTAATTTACGATTCCAACCCGTAGGCAGACAATTATTCAATACAATTTCCAAACAGTAATTTTTATCCAGCCAGCGAAATGCAAATGTGTATTCACATATTTTAGTAAATACAAAAATCGGCATCAAATGTACACCCTACAACACAACATACAATACAAGAAAGACCATGAAGACAAAATATCTAGACAGCTGCAGCAGTCGATTCCAGCTTCCACCTACCCAACAACAAGTTAGATTTGAGCAATCCCATATCCCGTCATAAAACCGGGTGAAAAACATCATGAGAATATAATGGCACTGCCAAGTGCATTGTGCATCTAGCACCAGTAGAACCCAGGCTAGGCTATCATCGATAGGCAAAACTTAGATTCGATTTCAATTGTTTGAAATTATTTTCTAACCTTCGCCGTTAGGACCAAATATCAATTGTGTCATTAATCACGAATTGTGTCACGAAGGAATGACTACTGAATTGAATTGACTATTTTAGTAGCATATTATGCCGTAAAGGACTATGCATAGTATGAAAATGTTATGCTAAAAATGAATCTGGTCGTTCATAACTTGGGACGCAAACGACATCTTATAAACTAATTGTAGATATAAAGCATGACCAGTAATAAGCGCCGTTTATATAACTACTTTTCTCCAATGTTATTTTCATTTTAAATACCTTTTTATTTTGGTGTAAATTACAACGCATCATTTCACAAACACATCTACATTATCATACAATAATTTATTTTACTGCTCTTAGTACTTTTACAAACATATTTTATCACTTACACATGCACGATATAAATTAATTAATAAATAATATTACATACGCTAACTTCATCGTAAAATGTATACATGTATATATGTTTATAAATTACCTAATTATTAATTATGGTACGAATATTAGTAAACCCTTTTAATTTTTTCAGGTGTCTCCGAGAGAGAATGTAACAATAATTCTCAATTGATGGTTGCAACTTTTTTTATTTCATTACTGGCACTATTTTTACTTCATTTCAATATATATACATTTACACTATTATAATTATAGGACAGCGTTAAAAGTATTAATAAACTAAACATCTAAAACTAATTAACCTGCAGAGTTAAGCTTAGACAAAACTTATACAACCTCTTTGGATTTAACGTTTATTTAAGTTCCACAGAGAGCCTTATAAATCTTATGTCACCCGCACGTAATTTCGCCGTGAAATATTCTTGGGTAAAGTGAAAGGTAATGGGTAATTCAGAAGAGCATATAAAATTTCAAAACGATCTAGAAACTAAATTCTGTGCATCTCCTATATAATCTATTTCTAAGATTGAATTTGCATTGCCTTTGAAGTAGGTGACTTCCACTCCAACCTCCGTCTTCTGTTCCGATTTGTACAATAAATCATTTTTGGCTTTTCTAACGCAACATGCCAAATAATTACAATTACATAATTATAAATGACATGCCATTCATTACATTATTGTTTTCACCCAAGATTTTGATTTCATGCATTGCTTCGAAACGAAATTGAATGTCTTCTTACTGGACTATCATTCAACATTTTGAGATTCTCGGGTAAAACATAGTCTTGTAAACACAAAGTTTTGAAAAATAGAAAATCATTGTTCAAGTCCAACTTTGCGTTCACATTAAAACATGTATATTATATTATTTTAAAAGCCAACAAAAACTATGTTCTTGGCTGTTATGTATTGGAAACACACCCATCCGGAAGTCAGGCATTCATTCCGGCGTCTACTTTGTCCATTTTGTATCTACACTAACACAATATAACAGCGACAAAAGCAACCTGGGCGTTTAATCAAAGGCATTTGCTACACTTGTTACAGAGTTCGTTTACTATATTCTAAACCTCTCAATTTTATCGGAGCTGTAGAAACAATAGTTCCAATTCAAGAAAAGTCTTTACTCAAACTGGGGCTTGTTAATTTAAGTTAGTGTTACAAAGTTATAGTTACAAAAAGGAGTGATTTTTAGTATTCCTAATTCCTAACGGCATACAAATGTCGTATTCATAAGTTTATAAATTTAAACTACCTACATAAGTACTTTCATTTCTTACATCACTCACAATGCGTGAAATTATAGAAATAAACAGGTATGTACCTAATTAATAGATGAAAAATAATACTTTCGAGCATAAGTAGTGAAACATTGATTTATCTTGAGTTGTGTTATAGTTTCTCGCAAATTCATACTTTTGACATCAAATAGAGAACATTTCAAAAAGTGTTCAGCTTTGATCACTTGTTTATTGTTTTAATCACAACTAACAAGCTGTATTTAGAACATAACATTCTATTACAGACTAGCCCACAACTTTTGCAAAGACAAAAAGCTGCTTTAAATGATTTCAAACTGGAATGAAATGATCAAGAAAGATTAAATATATAATGCTACTGTTAATGGTTACTCATTCAGTTGTACATAAAAACACATTCATACTTAAGGTACATATAACCTAGATATATTTATAACCTCCGCAGTTTTATCGTCTAAGTACTTTTATTACTTTAAATTTAATTTGAAATTTGAAAATGTTATGTAATAACAAAGTTCTTTGTTAACTCCCGATGAGAAAGTAAAGGTTGCAACGTCGGGATAATTTTGAAACCAAAGTTTGAAATACACTTGTTTCATTACTTCATTTTACATTAAAGTTCTTTTTAGCAGCCAGCAGCTACTAGTTATATTTCTATTCTTGTTTATGAGTGATGATAATTTAGTATGCATTTATCGTAGATAGTTTTCATCAGGTAATCCATTACATTTGTTTTGTTCACGATCATTACTTGTTTATAATATAATTATACTTTATGTTTATATACATAATTATACGCCAACTAATTTATGGACGACAGTCGACATTTCTTTAGTAATGATATTATGCGATATTTTTCTGACATTGTGGTATTATTTGTATCAGTGTAATATATATGACTTTAGTACAAAGAAATCAAACAATCATACAACAATACATACAAACAATACACCTAGATAGGTAAATACCAGAGTGTTGTGTTGTATGCATTTTTACTGAATATATTGGTTCACTCTTTCACCTAAAAATACCTGTATCACGATTTCGTGTAAATTGTTTTCGCCATGACCACGGAAAAGTTGTCGTACCAATATATTTAACATTATTAATATAGCAATATTACATTAAAGTTTATTTCAAGATTATTAATATGTGTTACTGCTTCATAATGTACGAAAATGTGCATGCAGTATATGTATAAGTTACACCGTTACGTAATGATCACTAATCAGGTAAATTAATCATTCATTGTACTAACAAGGTACACTTCGATTTCCTTAAGTAGAGGAACATTGTTCATCATTTATTCTCTACCTAATGACGAGTTGTGTTAACGCTTTAACTGCACCCCGTTAACGTAATTATTTGATTTGGCTATAGATGCAACATGCAACCTATCTCGAAATTACTAACTGTACTATTTAATTAAACAGTAAGAAGTAAAGAAGCTGTGCAAAAATAGCACCGAAACGGCCGTCATTCAATTTTTCGACTAAAGGAATTTGATCGAACGTGTATTTGAATTTAGGATTTTTTGGGAAACTTTCAACTCACTTGATTTTAACTTGGTTAGAGTAAAACGAGTTTTCAGTTTTCGAACAAGCTCCCACATGCCTTATAGTTAATTTTATATTTTGTCTGTCGTATAAAACGATTCCAAATAAATATTTTTTTTTCGCTTATGTATGTAGGAACCGTTGAGCCTGTTAAAGAAACTATGATTAGTACGCAATGGTAATTGATGTAATTTAAAAGTAATTGATGGTCAAATAATATTATATCGATCCAGTCAAGGATCAAGGGCCTATTTAGGTCCCTAAGTTCTATAGGAACCTATACATTACACAGACCTCTTCAGAAAATATTCAGAAGTAGTCATTATTATGGGTTTAACAAACATGTCAAAATAATTAATTTAACCAGCAGAGGAAATCTATATTTTAAAAAATCCAAACGGAAATACGCCGAGATTGTAATCTAGGGGCCTTATTGATTACTATGCATACCCAAAAAAAGACCCTTGATCTTTGACTGCTATCTTTGTATATCTATTCAAACTAAAATATCGATACTTCATAACTTAATGTGAAACTAGGATACCTTGTCATCACGAATAAATAGCCATTATAGTAAAAA
Source organism: Entomobrya proxima (assembly GCA_029691765.1). Classification (NCBI taxonomy): domain Eukaryota; kingdom Metazoa; phylum Arthropoda; class Collembola; order Entomobryomorpha; family Entomobryidae; genus Entomobrya; species Entomobrya proxima. Next base: position 23,651,471 of record CM056170.1, on the reverse strand, counting down.
ACCGAGTACCAAAGATTGTCGTAAAGTATTACGTGCTTAACCGTTCAAATAATATTTATAATACATACGTGAACGAAATCTTCATGCTAGGAATTACGAAATATATGCGAAATGCGTTGTAACTTCTAAACTTTCAATAGACCAATAAATAGTATTAAATAATAATATTAATAATAAACTGAAATACATAATAATACGCTAATGAATCGCTTTGTTTGACCAGACACGTATTTGAAAATTGATGAGTTAATACAAACATTGGTAATTTCATGGACATTATCTTTGGCTTTAATTTAAAGCTTAACATGTGGTAAAACAAATAAATGTACTACTTTTTCAACTCGTATTCGTATTTAACCTAATCATGGATGATATTCCACCTAATTCTATAAGTACGTTATTATCGTCCACATAAGCAAGTGGAAACTGAAGGATACCTAGAGGAATTAGCTACTCACACTCACAGGACTCCTCATAGGTCATAGTCATGGTAGTAGTCATAGTTTCCTGCGACTGAACCATAATGTTACAGACATAACCTCTTACAGATTTTGTAGTGAACACACAGTTCTGATGTTAATACATTACGTTATTACGTTACTATAAGATACGATATTTTAAATGAAACTATAAAACTTCAAAATGAACGAAAAATTGAGATTTTCTGGTTCGTTTGTTGCAAAATATACGGCTGGATACGAGTTTTGTTTCTAGCCCTATGACCTATGCATCTAGGTTATATTCCCAGCTCTTACAACTCCTCACTCCTACTAGTTGCATCCATAAATCCGCCACAATGCTCATCGTAAATCTCTTGTAATACTTTAATCAGATTTTGAAGTCCAAAAATGTATCCTGTGTCTGGACCCGGATGCTCTTTTCCCATGCCAGCATGCAAGCTGTGAGCAAAGTCAATCATTCTGACGTCCACTGCTTCGCTATTTAGAGAAGCTGCACTGGTTGAGGACGTTCCACTACTTTCACTCTTCAACGTGCTACTACTACTGCTAGAGACAGCCTGCTTCTGTTTAAGTAAAGGTGCTCCCGCAATTAAATTCATATTGCTCACAGCGTCAGAACTGATGCTGCCTACCATTTTGCATTTCGAAGATGTAACTGTTACCGGCGAATGAGTCGGCGGTACAGTTGTCGATGCTTCATTACTTGAGGTTGACACTGTGACCTCGTGATTTAAGTTGACAGGAGGAGATGCACTGACGGAGGTTGCGTCGGAGGTATCCATCGCGCAGTCATCGTCGCTTCGAGGAAAATGGGCTGACGGCAGCATGGACTCATCAAGTGACTGACCTCGGGTTATAATACTGTCCGTTGATTTTGCATCTGCCATCATTCCCAAAATGGACGATGGTGAAGTAATCTCATTAAATCCTTGGATGATACGTATTCCACTAGTGGTGGTGGTGGAGTCATTACTGCTATCATCGTCAGTAATCATAGATGGTTCATCATCTCCACTAAACTCCGGGTCTAGCCCTTCATATGCCAAAAGTAGCGAGCTTGTATAGAACCGGAATGTGTCCAATGTCGATAAAGCTGCTTTGAGCTCTTGCAACTTTTCAATAAGAGGAAGCAACGCATCCGTACGGAGTCTGCGTCCATTGTGAAGAAATTGGCAGACTCCCTGCTTGAAGCCGTCCACATTCAGTTTACGCCCGTAGTACTTGTCGCGACAAATGAATTTTCCCGATGATACTTGATATACCTATGGAGAAATTAGAATTTGAAATTTTAATATACGTTTAATTAAGGTAACTGATTGTGTTTTAAAAAACATAAGAATGCTGATGTTTTGTTAGCTCTAGGTATTTTTCAACAATTTCAGTTTTATAATAATATGTTTTCTGGTTAGAGCTATTATACGGATACCTAAATACAAATATGAACTTATTGACTCAGCCCAAAAGAACGTTATATTATGAGCTTAATTTTGTTTGCATGGAGGCAATAGTATTTGCAAGGTTGTCGCAGTGTAAAAGTAAGGCAAGAAACGGGCAGCTAAGGTTATCGCGCAATGTAATCCAGGTTAAAACCTAGCCTAGGTACTAAAACCCAAAGTGTAATGCACGGGGAAACTCTTTGTGCTTTTGGAGTATATAGAGGGAAGGAGCGATAAGATGTTACATGTTATGACAAAGATTCGCGTAATGAATAAAAATACACTAATAACATCATGATTCATGATCATGCATCATCGCACATCCTGTAGAATTACGTGTGTAGGATTTTACTGTAGGTTTTTCACTCTGAAAACTTCAGATGATGCGAAATACAGAATTGCTAAGACTCATCATTACGTATTGTTTTTCAGACAGAGACAGACATGTTTCGTTGACGTTGTTGTTGTTGTCGGGGATTTCAAAGTAAGTCACACAAAATACTTTTCCCCAATCAAAAGGATACAAATGCAACATTTTAGCCTCTGCTACATACAATAATATGTGCATAGGTAGTTGCATGAGTGCAGTAAAAGGTGTAGAGTAGTATTTGAGTGCACACTTGAAATTTACAACTGTAGAGGAATCAGAAATAACTTCAGCCAAGAAAAAAAGACGTTACAGAAGAGGAATTATAATTTCGAAGCAGGCTCCATCCCTATAAAACTATTCAAAAAGACATAATATTTTTTAAAAGTTGAACCACGACTTTCTCTACTGTATCATAAATTTAGGTTGCTTTTGCTTGCGTATTGCGTAAAATAAACTTGCACTAGACCGTATGTATACATTAAGGGATTACGGGAACGCACACAAACTATATTTGAAAACACTTTCTATTTTTAGAGGTGAATCCAGTAACATCGTGATTTTTAAATTAAGTTGTCACGTTTTCATTCACACAACGCGTACCACAGTACTTGGGACATTGCCACAAACCCAAAACTACATATGACTGCAAACTACAATTACTGTATATGTTTCAAAACCATTTTGTTTGCTTTCACTTGCCTTCCCAGTGGTGGGTTGTTCCCATGCATACATATCATAAGAACTGAACCTGTCGCTCTTGCAAGTTTTCATTGAAAGAATAAACTGGCATCTCTAGTTTTAATAGCTTAATAGTCCTTGTTTTAAATTATAACAGACAATACATTTAATTTTGATTTGACATTAATCCCATATATAAATGCTTGAAAAAAATGTTTAGAAAACCAAATCAGATATGACCTTCATTAAATCTGTTTCAAAAATGACCCTGAATGCAGTTGGCAGTACATATTCACATTGTGGACATTGGTGACAGCGTAAAAGAAATTAATTCTCATATGTATCTAACGATCAAAATCGTATACTGTTGTATAAATCTAAAACATAAATGCATAGTACTAAAAGTAGTTTTAGTAGACAAAGGATAAAGTTTGTGTATTATTGATTTTGCATAATATTCAGTCTGTTTCCGGTCCATCTGTCGCCCTTTACCTTTCCATTCTAAAAGAACGGATGAGTTTTATTTCTCTGTAAACGGTAGCTGACTGCTGACAACACTATGTAGTAGCTAGTCGGGTTTAAAGATGTTCTCCAAAAACTTCAGCTTCCCTTTTTGTTTCTTGGAATAAGTTTCTAGAGCTCTAATGCATCTTTAAGTATCCGAACATGTTAAAGTCAAAAGCAAAGTAGACATAATTTAAAGAATTCATGACTCTGGTGTTTTGGTTCTGTCTTTTTGCAGAATGTTTCACTATCTCTAGTACACACATACTCTAGTCTCTAGCTTTGTCTTGAAATTTTTTTGCCAAACAAATTGTTTTTACAAAATTGAAATTGTTATCATCTTTTAATTATGCCGTTATTTGAGTTCATTTTCTTAATGCTCTTTTGGAGAAAACTTATAAACTCTTCGTTAATACGTTATCTTCCAGACAAAATATAAATTGACAAATACTATTTCGACTGTACTTTCGTCAAATCTAATCCTCATCGACCACATACTACAGGTCACTTGACTTTTTTCTGCTATCCCCATGACATCTAACAGCTAAAATTTATCGTTGCGGCTCAAAATATTCTGATAACATAACAAAACCAAGGGTATCCTAGACGTGTGCCCGGCAGACAGGCAACAGGGACACAGTACACAAAACGTAAATTTATTCAACAACAACTGGTCTATGCTTGTCATTGCGATGCTGAGCCCACAAATAGTATAGAAAACAAGCCCACATTTTTTGGCACGAAAATGAAAACAATTGCTATTATTAATGGCCTCCATGCGAATCTTTATAACTAATTTTGAAAACATTACAAACCTGCATGCCACAAATGCGAACACCCAATTGAACAGATGTGGTCTTGGCAGCTTTAGCACTCTGGCTCTGGACTTTTGCAGGAGTTGCGTCATCCCCATATTGCCGAGTTCCCATTTTGAGATCCAGAATACAAGGATATTCAAACCGCCACGTAATATTTTCCAACAACATAAACTCTAAACACACAAATTACAAGAAAACATTCAATCATTAGTACTGAATAGTAACGTCATGAATCACAGTATATATTATAGGAGTTATATTATCATATATCATATTTCGATTACTCTCAAAAGCATGAAAGTAAATTTTTATATTGAGATTTATTCATAATGCGAGAGCCTTACTCTGCGATTGGGAATGAGATTCTTTGTCCTTCTGACTATGAGCTACGCTTGACGCGGATCTTCTCAGCTTGGAAAGCGTTCTCTGATGACATTTGAGAGCCCATGGGTTGTGCGGTTGAACGGACTTACTAGAGCTACCATGAGCAACATTAACAGTGCTTGGGGATGCTGCCGCGGCGGCCGCTGCTACGGCTGCATGTTGTTCCTCTACGAATAAGTCATCTAATTCGCTCTCAATTTCAATTTCAATGCTCCCAGAGTTCTTTAGTCGAATGCGACTGCAGACAAGATATAAAATATAATTTTTAAAATGCGGTCATCACAGGAATTTATTGCTTTTAAAAAAGTACGTATTCCCGAATTGTAGGTTTAAGCGAGATATTTTTTTAAAGTCACGCTACGAAATTTACAAGGACTTAAAATGTGAAGAAACGGAAAGCAAAAGGGAGAACGAAGATACAAGGGAAGGCGTGCAAATTTTTTTTATTAGGAATCTGCTTGCATTCATATAAACAGTTGCCAAAATACTATTAAACTCACCGGCTCTTATTGCGCTTTTTGGTTGATGACACTTGATAACGAAAAGATTTGGGTGGGTAAGCTGCAACAGTGATATATCCATCTGGATCTTCTTCAAACCGAACCTAAAAATAAATCGCAATATTTTCAAAAATCCGTATATGGTGAGGTGTATGACTTACAAAATATTATTTGCAAAAATGAAATTTCTGAGTTAATGCAACGGTCATAAAACTGGTGATGAATATAAACAAATAAATATTGCGCAAATGTCAGTTTTACTTATTTATCTAACCAAGTTCACGAACATGTTCTATCTTTTTAACGAATGGCTTATGTGTAGATATGTCAATCTATGTAAATGTACAAAATATGCATGACTCGAATGTTTGTACGATTTGTAGTAAAATGAAGTGCGGATACACATTTTTTGGTAATAGAATCCGGGGCTACGGATACATTCATGTAGGGTGACTCAAGCACGAAAATTTTACTATAAGTCAGTACTGCATATGTAGTGTGTACTTGACAGACACCAGCCGCCTGCATACAGACGCAATGGTGAACGGAGAATTCAATTAACACTGTGTTTTAAATTAAAGATCATGCTATACTCTAAAACTGTGTGGGTATGATCATTTTTTCATAATGTGTTCTGTGTTGCACAGTCCTCTGAAAACATTCTGAACGAAACTAATCTCAAATTTTCTTACTTTGTTCATTCATATTTTGAGAACATACAAAAATAACATGAAGTATTTAATTATCTATCTACATAAATTTTCATCCTACAATAAAATATGTTTAAAATTGAGGAGATTTTGTGCAGCCAACACAACACAACCAATGTCACCTTGCCATTTTCAAAGATCAAGTTGGAACATCCAACTTGAATGTAGAGCAATGCGCTGAGCCCGAAGACCAATCGAGCTTTTCCGGGCGGGTATAAATATATTAGAAATTCAAAACATTGAATTCGCCGTAAAATATGATTTTTCCTGAATAATATGGATAATAATTGATGCATTCTTACAGTTTTGCATTCTTATTACAAGCTTTGTTGTTTTTATGTAATTTTACATGGTCTATACTCTCGCAATTCATATTTAGAATATTTAACTAATCTTGAATGCTCATCAGTTTATTCCATTCCTATATTTGAATTATACTCTAGTTTGTATTTCGTTAAACTTTACCTCGCTCGCATCAACGAAACCAGTAATATCTGGTTTTTTCTTTGTTATGCGTCGACTTCGAGTACTGAAACAAAGGAAAAACCAGCTATCACTAGTTTCCTTCATTGACGAGGGGTAAAGGAGAAAGCTGAATTAACGTTAAAAGCAAGTAGTATATCAAAAACGTTTAATGGACCGTTTCCGCTAAATCATACTTTTGTTTTTGTTTTTTTTGTATGATAAAATTGTGATAATGCACGCATGTCTCTATACAAAAGTATTTGATGTCCTGTATACTTAAAATGCCAGCTTTGAACAAATAATAATAATAAACAGTCGACAAATAAAGTAATTCATTGTATAAAACTGAAACATAGGTAACTATATACGAAACTTCTAATGATGCGAATTCTATACTCAGATACTATACTATACTATACTCTGATACTTTTTGATAAATACAAATAGGTACAACCATCCATGGTAAGCAAGTTAAAGAAAAGTAGGAATACCTGTACGACACCGCGATATTCTGGAGTGAATTTTTTCATACAAGTTGGAAGTGTCTCATAAAATTTGAGCTCTTGCTTGATAAGTGGCTTACAAACCGTTCTTTCGTCAAGACATAGGATTGATGAATGTCCTCCTACTTGATGTATAAACGGCTCCAGCTAGATAAATTAAAAATAGACATTAAAATCAAAGTACATATTATAATGAATTCAACCTATTACATTTCCCATGGTATTTTACCATTGATTACTTTATCTCAATACTGCTAGCGTAAACGAATGAAATTCATAAATTAGAAAAGGTATTGCAGCTTGTGACATTGGTGTTGAAACTTGTGAAAATTATATGAAAAATTGAAAGTTTGTATATTTTGAATATTGAATATAAAGCTTTAAGTACATATTGAAAGTTTGAAAATAAAAAAATTATTTGTGTTCTTGTAGAGATATATATATGTTTAAATGGTAGGTGTAGGTCGTCCCATTAATAAGTTTATAAGGTGTATATATCTAGCTAACTTATTTACAACGGTAAATGACTCCCAGCCCCAGTAAATTATCATCTATGAATGAAATTTTTTTTAAAAAATCAAAATATAAAACGAGAATATTCTTACCTGTACTGGTTCGCATTCTTGAAATTCAGTTAAAATGTCTTCCAACGGCATAATTCTCGTGTATTTGGTGATACCAAGAGTGTTTTTGTCCACGTAAAATAATGTGAGTCTGATCCTCCAAATATTGTTTCAAATCTGGCCACTGTATGAATGGAATTTAAAAAAAAACATTTTACATTGTGTCCATAAATCCAGAAAATTTATTTAGAAATACGTCGTCTTCCAATAGAAAAAGAATATTATTTAATATTGGTTTGATAATTATTTGATAATAATTTAGATTAGTTCATTAAATCAACACGTCTGTTAATCTCGTGTAAACCTCAAAACAAATCTGAAAGTTCATTTTTGCTCAAGCTATTGTATGATCAAGAGAAAATATTTGTGACTACAGCAAAATTATTTGCTAGGTTTTATAAATTTATTAAATTTCGGAGATTCAATGGTGATTTCGGTTTGGGTTTCATTTTCATTATGCTCATGGAAACATGTTATCAAGAATGACCTTGGCTTTATAATATTGTAGGTCGTTTTACAATTTCAGCATATGGATGACATTCCGGTACTTGAAAGTTTGTTATTGACTGTCTTAATTCTACTTGACAACAACGCTCGCAATATCTATAATATTAAACCAACACACGATTCATTGCCATTAACATAGATTAAAAATTAAGCTCAAAGTTGCAAATAAATTTGCTAGACAAAACCCAATTGACCCTATCTTAACCTCTGTGTTAGAATATACTCATAAAGAGAGATCCATATAAAGAATAAAAATAGACAAAATCATCTACGAAAATTTTCTGAATAATTGTAGCTTATATTAGAACAAATAAAAGTATATTTGATTGTCAATCATTGTCTGTAAAATTAGGCGGTTGTTTTCAGAGTCCGAACTGAAATCTAGATATTTTTATGTACGACATTTAATGCTGTGGCCTACTTACAACTAACCAAGAAAACACTGATACTCGTTAATTCTTTAAATAAACAGACTTTTAGTGTAAATTCAGGAAAGCACTATAAATTCAATACAAAACACATGAATTTCATTTCAGTTTCCCTAGGTAGGTATGCAACTTAAGACTTTACTTGACACATAATGATTTCATTGGTAACCTTTGGGTTTGAAGTATATTTTAAAATCTGTTTCATGTACCTTGCTCAAAAAGCTTGAGACGGAGATAAAGCACACGTCACAGTTTATTTTATTATATATAAAACCCCAGCTGCGGAAAATCTGCCTATCTGATGTATTAGAATTAGAATGTGCACAAATGCATTGCTTTAATAGAACATTGTCTCTAGCTGTTTTTTTTCATTAAGTCAACCTTTTTTCAATCCCTGTACTGAATTTCTTCCGAAAACTGATGTATTGAGTCTAGTAATATGCATGAGTTCACATTCCACACAATAGTTTAAACGATTCATTGAAAATGATACTTTTGGTTTTAAAAATGGGAATTTATTAACTCACGATAATTCGTAGAAACTAAAGACATAAAACAGAAACTTGTCAATAAACTCTGCATTTCTCAATCCATTTTTGGAACTTAAATTCTTTAGTAATACCTTTCAATCTTATACATGAAAATATATTATCACAAAAGTGTCATTAATTTTTTAGTGTATGAAGTATCTATATGATGCATGTATTTAAATCAAGTGCGTAGGTACGTGCTAAGTGTAATTTTATACGTGTAAATTCATACGTATAAATGACTATATACGATATACCAATTCACAAGCTAGAAATAATAAAAATACTGTATTAAGTGCAATGCAGTGCTAATGTTACACGGAATATCGATCAACAGTGACAAAATCGGTTGTTCGCGTTCGAAGTGTTTGCTATCTTGTTTTCTCTTTTTGAGAATGCTTATTTTTTATGATGTACATGGTGGCTGACGAGCTTTGATAGTAGAATTGCACTCTGCACTATAACATTACACTGCATACTACTATATTATGGCTAATGACTAAATTGGTTACCGCTCTTGGGCCGGGATGCTACGCTGACGCTGTTAAGGTGACCAATTGAAACCTTCAGTCAGTACTAATAGTAAACTGTTTTATCAGATAGGTACTCATAATTTTTAAGTTGATCTCATGCATAAGTTGTGTCCATGCGTCATACATCGTACGTTTTAATTTCATGCGTAAAAGCGAGTACTTGAAACATATTTTTTACAAAATCAAAGTAGTTATTTTGTTAACATTTATATTGGGTTTATGAGATGGTACTTGCTTTATTTCCTAAACATAAATAATATACTTAATACTTGCACACAACTATTAATACAACAGAAATAAAAGCCGCGCAAATCGCAATAATACAATATGATTTTCTATATAAAGACATCTGACCAGTGCCAAAAATTAGGTTCTAATTTCGAAATGAATGAAAAATCATCTTTCTTAAGAGACTTGCTAACTGAATCGGAACTTTTTAAGCTGAATCTTCATCGTCTGTATTTCTTATTTCGTATATTATCGGATAGAGTGTCAAGTTTACTTTTAAGATAGATTGAGAAAATTTTCTTTCTTTTGTAAGCCCATGCAAGAAGTAGTTATAAAGTTCAATAAAGTTTTCAATGAAGTTTAGTAAAATTGAACCCTGGTTTAAAGTTTGATTCTATCGTGTTTTAATGGCCATATTCATAATTAGGATTGTCGATCATAGTCATTAAACAGTATTTTTTAATCGACTTCGATACTTATCAGCAGGCTATTCTCTCAAGACATATGGGCACGATGTTTTATTAATTTAATATTCTTGTTCTCTAGTTTGTAACGAAACTTATGCTTACGTATTTAAATATACAACAGCCTAACAGCCAGTCTAACATTAACCAAGCGCAGTGCAGGTCTTAACTCTTAATCAAAATATGCATGATAACTGACCTTGCGCTCATCTTTATGAATCTCAAAACATCAAAACGGTTTCTAAAACCACTGAGCACGTTGTCGCGCTAACCTATATTTTAGGTTAGAAAGTATAATGACACCGTTTTCTCAAAGCAGCTTAATTCCACCAAAATTCGCTAATTTAACTATTTTATTCTTACCATTACAACTCCAGAGGAAAGTCCACTAATAAGTAAGTGTAGTGAACCTCACTGCACTGTGTTAACTGGGTAACACTGCAAAAGTAACTTATTCACTCGAACAAGATTTTTATTTTGGCTCAATGAAAATAAACACAAAAGATGATCCCCACTCAGTAAAATGATGCAAGTTTTTCTATAATAGAATATTATCAAGGAACACAATATTCACAAGCTTCCGTCGTTGTTAAGACAAATGACAGAAATTTCAGTTTATGTAAAGAGAGAATAAAAAAGTCGATAAACAATCAGAAAAGTGGTCGTAACTTTTAGAAGAAAATGTTTTCACTTTGTGACGATTATCAATTTGTTTGATTTCCTTAAAATTATATCATAAACATGTTCTAACATATTGTTCAACTCAAATGCGAGAACGTTTAACCTTTTCCTATAATTAAATATTTACGTATTACGTATCACGGCAAATAATATTACGTATGTTTGCTTTTAAGTATCCCTTTTTGCGGGCTAAGTACCCTTATCGAAGCCAGGGCATTGTATGTGTTTGTAGAAAATATCTACTGATGTCGGTTTTTTTATTATATGTTTCAAGGGATGTGCGATTTTTTAAAATAAACACAGATGGAAACAATGCCTTTAAGAAATTCTTAAATTAAGTAACGTTTTGAAACATAACTCAGCATTTCATCGTGAACTACATGAACTATTGCACCAAATGTTCTCCGTTAATTTTATACAAGTATCTATAGTTTTGTGTGACATTCGAGATCGCACAAAATTTAATCAAGTTTTAATAAACTGCTCACCTTGTTTGCTCTTTTGTAGAATTAATATGATGAAACCAGGTATTATTTGCTTAATATAATATACGAGTTTACTCTGCTACAGTAAATACACATATATGAATTTGTTGAACTAAGTAGCAAAATTGAGTTCCTTTGGTATTTTTGCATGGATTTTTGTTACTAAGCAGTTTCTTTTCCATTGAAAACTTGTGTTCTGGTTCGTATTAATACAAGAAGTTTTCTCCAAACCATAATGTACAAGCACAAAATGTGTACACGCTGAGATATTGCAGCATGCATATAATATTTCAATTTTCGTATATTGAGTATTATGTACGCTTTCAAACGTGTTTCTTCTTGTGTGTCACATCCACATCACACCACTGAAGCTGGTAGATGTTGAATTTGCACTACATACTATAGTACGCCAACATTGATACTAACATTAGGTTCACTCATAAAAGCAAATAAATGTTTGGTTTATCCTCGTACATTGGACGTAGTCACGTTACAATTTCGTACAATTTTTCCTTTGAAAAATTAGTGCAGAATAATATGTAGTACTCATAAACTCTTCCATTGGCCAAAACAAACCATGATTTCAAATTGATGAGAATAACACCACCCAATTTCTTAGCAAACAGACATGCGTCGTATTGATTTTAAGATAATACGACTCAAAATGTAACTCAACTTGTACTTTTACGAATGATACACATTACACATGCACATGAACAACTGTTTCTCAATGCACTACCATGCGAGCTCTGTACACTGCTGTAGATGTACAATCGACCTCTGATGTTGCCTGACGAAGACGGAACTTCCATGCAATTTTCCAGTAAGGAACATATTTATTTTTTATATACAGTTTCGTTTCATTGTCATATACTATTTGTCAGTGACAAATCGTCAGATTATTTGCTGGTGAATAGAATTTGAACCAAAGTATATTATAACCTTCACACTAGACAACCTCTATAGAATAGAATCGCAAATCTTGTATTGTTCAGCATAGTAAAGAGCAAAAAAGTTCTTTGTCCCGGAAACACACGAAAGCTCTCGTCCGTTTCCTTCGGTTACACTTTGATGTAATGCTGTAACTATGGATTTTCTGAAGAATAGTTTTCATACCGCATTTGCAATGTGCAAAAATTCAATTTCAACTAACTTCCAGATGCTCAAAGCGATGGGAATGACTATAAGCGAGAATAATTTGAACTACAGCATGAACTGCCTACAATTATTCTCTGCAGTTAATTCAATGTGTATAGCTAAGCAGCTCTCATCAGCAAAATTTCGTTCGAAGTAGCCAAGCAGCAAACCTATTTAGAATGTTCTCAAATGTTCTATAGATATTTATTCTGTTGGTTAAGATATAATAATATGACATTTTTACTATGATGTTTGTATGTCGCATGCAAAATGTGGCTTCAGCATACCCATTTGATTAATGCTGTGTAGATGCAAATGATTCTGATGCATCTAATTCTCAAGATGCAAATAAGTAGAAGATGAAGTATTTCAAGTTTGATAGGTATGCAAAATAAAGCTTACCACTACTTACTAATATTATACACAGTAATACTTAATTCGCAATATCCATGTTATGCATTATACGACAATGACATCCACGAACCTATGTGCGAATTCATCCGTGCAAGGGTGGGGAGGCAAAGCTTAGTATGCAAACTACCAAAATGTCAAGAGTTGTACGAAACTGTTTTTCATGGAACTTAGGCTTCGCAGTAGATAAATCATACAATCAACCCTTAACAAATAAAATTTAACTTCTGAGCTTTAAATTGGGTTGTTCATTGGTTACCTTAATCTTCATATGCATTGATTAGCTTAAGTAATTAAAAACTAGCTCTAGTAGGTCTACATCATGCTCAGACTGCAAACTGCCACCTGGACCTTAATCTTGTTAAAAACTGACCAATAAAGATAAAATCATGAGCCATTTATTTTATTTTTTAGAGTCGTATAAGGATAGGAACGGCTTTAAAATATGCTCGCCTGGAATTCAGACAACTGACAGCTTTATGATTGAAATGTAAAAATACGTATATATCCTATATTTTCGTGAGGATTTTTGCAATGAGGTTTTGCATGGCAAATCAACTTATGGAAGTTGAACTTAAAACCTATAGACACATACGTATAATATGCTATTTGCTACAATATAATAAGTTTGCGTGTGCAAGCTTTTTGCTGAGGATGCAATGCTGAATCTCTTTCATGTTCTATACTATTGACGCCTTGGAAGAGTTGTAAATCTTCTTGTTTTTTAAAGTCTTATACTATGCTTACGCTTGTACTTTTGTACTGTTGCCCCTGTTGGTAAATTCGGGTGGCCACCCCAGAGCATTCGTTTTTGATCTAGCGCACCGGCAGCCGCTTTACAACCTACAGCACCCGAAATTCTAGCCCTAGATTTGTTAAGATAGGAGAATAAAATCATTTTGGAATATCTACAGCGGTGTGTTTGCGACAGGTAAAAAGTTCCAAACCAGAAACTCTGGATAAGTCAAAGTTTAGGAAGAAATAAAAAAAATCGCTGAACTGTCCTAACTTAAGCCTAACCGGTACGCTTCGAATACCAAAACTACAAAAATTTACTGAATTAATTTTTAAATACTTTTGGGGAATTTCCTCTACCGGCAATTTCTATTACATGATTATTGATAAAAGATAATGAATATTTAAAACGGATGGAAATCTATGAGAAAATATTGACGCAGGTTGAATTTTTGTATGGTTACTTTAACTCATTAGCTGTCATTTTGTGTATCTATTGAAATAAAGTATTCGTTCGAAATAACACTGGAACATATTTGCAGTGCTAAATTGGGTACCATTTCATTTCGTCGTTTACTAATCCTTATTGATGAGATTTAACAAAAATCTCCACACTTAAAAATTCCAACATAAGTGATAATCATTAAAGATGCTGAATGAAATTTCAGACATTTCGTAGAAATTCTATGATCCAGACATAGTAATTTTTAGTCTATCCAATCGAGACCAGAAATCGAGCGCTCTAGGATTGCATCTCGGGTGCTCAAATTGAATTCTCTTGGTCAGAAAAGGAGTGCTCTGTGTTGTTAAATGGTTGTTAGTGCGCCAGGTTGCAAAACGGGTGCTTTGGGTAATTCGCATATTTTTGATTTTCTGGTGTGGTGGTAGTCTGGTCAGTGTTATGCTAGAAAACAGAGATCAAGCGAGCAATATCGAATTCAGCACAAAACCCCTTTGTAATAGCATGTTGTGTCGAGTACTAAAGACATTGCTTCATAGTAATACAGGTAACCGAAAAATGAAATCATCAATATTCATGTAATATTGTGGTCAGCAGCAATCCTCATCAACAGCTTTACAGCGGTTTCATCAAAGGCTTAATTATCTATCAAAATAAAAAGTAGAAAACCTGGGGTGTTCGTAGTTTGTGGTAGTGTGTAGTGTCAAGGATCATCGTTCCAATCTTCTTCAATCATAAAAAGTCGGAGACTACTTCTCGCAATAAAAAGTAGACACAACACACAAATATCATAAAAGGTTTTCTTGTATCCAATGCAACTACACCACACATTTGTTTTGAAATAAAACCAAATCATTGGTATTAGCTTAACACACGCGTACAGTTAACATAAATATAAATGTGTACCAGTACAATCAGTACTACCATTATACACTTGCACTATTTTTCTTCATGATTATCACATCTACAAACTACGAGTACGATGCCTTCTTCATATTGAATGGTGAATTGAAATAGAGATGTTTTTACATTTACAAGAAGTTATAAATGTGGTGAAATAGAGGAGATCGTATTTACTATAGATACGAGGCTCAGTGTTCCTTCTCTCTCCTCCTGGCTGAGAATTTGCATGAGACGCAAGACAAGAATAGGAACAGGACAACGATAATGTTCTGCTGTGTTGTTAGGGCAGGCCTTTAGTTTAGTTTCGGTGGAAATATAAGGCAGACAAAATTACTAATTATTACCAATAGAAACAAAAAATTGTGACGTATGATAAAAATCTAAGCCACCACAACTGGAAACTCCCAGATGAGGTCAGTATAATTTAATATATTTAAAAAAACATGAGCTAAGCGCACGTGATTAAATAATTACAAACATCTTTGGTCTTAAGTCGACATCGATAGGCATTTGACTTAATATTTAGAATCTGCAGTGCATCAAACTGAAAATGATAATCACACTATGACTACAATTGTAGCAGTGGCCCTGTAAATTTTAAGAATTTGTAACTAAAATTTAGGTAAACGAAATACATGAAAGGCAACGACTTAGTTGTTGCTACACACAAACCTATGTGGCAAAGCCTTTGTAGGCAAATGTACATGATTTTTAACACAATCAATTGCATATGATTAGATCTGGCAATTTTTTAAATACTACTCCAAAAAACCCTAACGATCTCATAGCGTTGTTGCGGAAGTGAAGATTTATGTCATAACTTTTTTTTCCTTTCGAAAAAACGAAAATGCAGTGTTTTATTTAGCCTCGTTGATGTAGGAATGATGCCCAAGTTTGTTGATGACTGGTGATTGATGATGCCATGGAATACAAATGACCTTATGCCAAGACGTCCCTAACATAAGCCGAACTACCATAGTTCACATTGGACCTCATAGCATTCGACTGAGAAAATCTTCATTCCCGCAATTACGCTACAGACTCATTATTCATTGACGTCCATGAGTACGTTTTAATGTGTTTAATGCAAAAGCAGGTTTTGTCTATGACAAACTCATATTTTTATCTATACCCCAGCAAAAATTTTATGGCTTTTACCCAAACTGATTTTCTAGGGATTATTAGTATTAGTTAGATTAGTACGTCAGTTTTTTCAGATTAAAAAAATAATATCTCTAAATTCTTACCTAATCCTTTTGATCATTCCTTAGTCCGCTGATCAATGGCGATTGATCAGATCCCCAGTTGCAACGTATATGAAGGGAAGTCCAAGTTATCATGAAATACCGCCATAGTGTGTATACATGCATCTCTTTCAAAACTTGTTAAAATACACTGTATTTTTGTTTCTAAACGAGGTAAATCCCAAATTTTCTCAGAAATAGTGATACCTTTCCTTCCCCTCACCAAGCCTTCCTTACACAAAAAGTACGCAATCATTAGTCTGAATCATAGTCCCTGGTATTCAAATCCAAATTACCATAATATTACCAATACTTACTAAACCACATGTACATTATGTTGTATGTAACTATTCCAAAGGGTTTGAGTATTTACAACTCTACTGTACTGTACACCATGCTTCACTAATGTAGATATATGAATAATTAATTATGCATCCCGAAATAAAAATATTAGTATATTCCTAAAATTCAGTTTGGTTGGATGTATACAATTCTGCATCGATTTTGGATAAAATCACCAAAATGCGTTTTTATCCAGATTATTTGGGATTTTAGTTGCAAAAATAATTAAGTTTCTTTTTGAAAATAAGCAATACTATTGTTAATAAGAGTATAATTAGTAATATTACTTTGTTTTATTAACTGTGATCAGAAATGAGCATTAACATACAAAGATTTGCTTCAATTTTGATTTAGGTTGGAAACTCGCCTGTTCAGCTAGTCTCATGAAATCCGGACAGTGATTACCAGGGACAAATACAGCACTTCCACTTTTCTTGCTACACACGCTCTTACTTGGGATTCATAATTGAATCGTATTTGCAGACGGCTGGCCCTTCCTTGACCAGCTCTGCAGAACAGGATCATGGTTGGATTACATTTAACCGTGAAAAAAATAAACTTTGGTTTCAGAATTTTCTTTGGGGTCAAGTGACCCTAAACTTCTTTCCATAATAGAGTCATGTCCAGCGAATCTCTGGCAGGTATTGCACCACATCAGTCAACAATGCCTCAGAGAAAGTAATTCTTCTAGTAATCATCATTGCTTTCTCGAATATAAATTTGAGCGAAAGATATTCCTGTGTGGGCTCATAGATTTTTTAAATCCACGTTCAAAACGTCTGGAACAGAAACAAAAATTATTTCATTCCATAACTGAGATTATATAGGCTGTACTATACTGCAATATTCTACTTTGTACCTGAAAAATAATCTTAAGCGCAATAACGGAAAGAATATTAGATTAAAATGGTGAAAGACAAGCCTGATCAAACACGAATATATGATGAGGAAGGCTATCGGCAGAGAGCAGCATGCCTTTGTGTGAAGAACGAATCTGAGTCTGAGGTATGTATTTGTACGGTCTTTATTTCGTATTTTTTCAATCATATTTCTTTTCCATAAATTCAAATATTGTATGATTATGTTTCATTTTTTCAATATAGTATTTGCAAGTATTAAAGTATTTTATTGTTATAATGGTGTATTGCTTGAAGTTGTTAACGTTTTAATGCGTATGAATATTAATCAACGACCTTCGTTGTTGCTCACCAGCACATCTTGTTTTTCTCAATATAATATGAAGGTTCTCCTCGTCTCGTCATCCAAGAATAGTGATCACTGGATTGTTCCGGGTGGAGGGGTAGAACCAGAAGAATCTCATTGTGTGGCTGCTGTTCGAGAAGTAGTGGAGGAAGCTGGTGTTCGAGGGAAAATTGATCGCTGTATCGGCATTTTTGAGGTATTTACTAAGAGAATGTAAAGTAAACTATACTATAACATCATGTTGCTTCGTTAAAACGTTGAAACGCAATAACTGTTGTATTGTAGAACGAGGAACGTCGACATCGCACTGCAGTGTATGTCATGATTGTCACTGAGGAAATGCCGGAGTGGGAAGACTCCATACGAATTGGTATAATATTAACCTAATCAAATATATGACAATCCACACTCAGTTGCATCATTTATGTAATTGACTTTGAGTCTTTTCAAATGTGTAGGTCGCCAGCGCAAATGGTTCAGCGTGGATGAAGCTCTTGAAAAACTTTCCCGTAATGGGTCAACTCACTTGGACTATTTTGAGCACCTTCGTCATTTTACCAGGGTATAATATTTTTAATAAAACAGCAATGCACTATTAACTAACTAAGTAATAACCAATGCATACAATAACTATTGTGTGTGCAAAATGCTTGTAACCTAAAAGTTATGAAATCTGGTTTTTACAGCGGAAAACCCATAGCAATTCCAATTCAGACATAACTGAAAGCGGTACTACATCTGCCTCGCTTTTGGACGTCGCATCTTCTCAATAAACTTAACGAATTAAATAAAATAATAAAATCCTTTTTGATACTGATAATTAAGAAGCATAACTTTATCTGAACGCACCATTAGCAACATTTTATATTGGTATGATGTTTTTGAGTCGTCCAATACTGATCTGGGTACCTTGGGTCGCCGTTTTGCTTTGCTACTATTTACTTATGTTTGTTATTTTAACATGTTGGATGAAATTCTGTCCAGAAAAAAGGCATAAATGTCAACCATTAACACTTTAATGATAAATTAGGATCTTCATGTTACACCCTAGTGCATAATCTTTTCATCTACGAAGTGATTCTGGCAAATGTCATGTCGCGCGTTTTTTAAATCCATAAAAGGAGAAAATAAATTTATTAATAAATAAGTTTAATAAATGTATCTTTCAGCTGCATAACTAATGTCCTAATTTTTTAGAAAAAAAGATGCGCCATATTAAATGAGTTTTTAGTCTAGACCTAGAGTACGGAATTAATATGTACCAATGTACCACGCATATTCCATGCATAAGTTGGATTACTCAAAAACATTAACAATTAAGTTTGTGAGAGGAATGATCACATGAATAAATGATTCTTGACTGATTATATTTCATCTTTACTATAAAAGTACATCTATTCTCAAAGATTTTTTTTCCGAATTATTCATATTATAAAACAGAAAATAGTTGCTGCACCACCTAATGCTATGGAAGTCTGCCTACTAATTCGATGCTTGCCTTCCAGATTGCCTGGTGCCAGTCAAATTTTTATTTGTAATTTTAGACGTTGTGTTGTATAGTTCCATCTCAATAAAAAGTCTAATTTTTCGTCACGTTTATTGTTACCATTAAAGCATATTTTGACAACATACTTTACAAAGAGCTTTGCATACGTCTATCCAAGAATAAATTGATAAAATTGTGTCATAATTTTCATATTGAATTGCCAGTATGAAAGCATAAATTATTTTTTAAAGTCTGATAAAAAATGTGGCCGAACGAATGCTGTCTAAAGGACCAGGAAGGCAGGCTTCCATTAGGTCCCCACGAGAAGGGTCGTTGGATGCTGTAATTACCTGAAATATACGCATGAATTAGTCAACTTTTAAGTAAAATGTTGGAAACTTGTGCTGGACGGTTCGTTGTCTCTTTCTGTGCACCTTGTCAACCGTGTGAATGATGCCGTTGGCAGCAGTAAGGTCGCAGGTGGTTACTTTTGCATTTCCATACATTACTTGACCCGACACATCTCTATAAACGGGTATTTTTGCACCATTCAAGCAGTCCACACGTCTGTTCATAAACCAGTTGTTCGGCGCTACACCCGCACAGCACAAGGGCTCTAAATAATTCATGGTATATCATATATCATTTTTTGTAGCTAAAAGTTTTCTCGAGTTGTGCATGAGCAAAACATAATATTATACATTACCCTTAATTATATGATTTTTCACTACTCGAGTTGCATTTTCTTTATTTTCCAATATTCCACGAAAAACATCTCTGGGCAAATCATAAAATGCACCGTCAGTTGGTACGAAAATGGTCGCCGTTGAGTTTGCCTGCTTTAGTGTATCTATAAGGTCACTTTGCTGAAACAGGAGAATAGAAAAAAACTCATATTATTTAAATACTTGAATTTATGGGTTGTTGAAACTATGAATGTTATAATTAAGTTGAAAATTATATTATAATAAATAAATATCCACAGAACCAAGCCTTACGACAAGAAGTCGATAAAATATCGAGAAGTCTTGTTGTGTATTCAACGTTTCAATAGTATCCAATTTAGCCGGTAAAAGAACGCGATCCACCTGATGGATTACACCATTGCATGTCATTCGATTCGATCTTGTTATTTTTCCACATTGTGCTGTAACTGTGGTCACCAAATCAACCGGAAACTATTTTCATAGCAACATAATTTTTTGTCATTTTTCATTTTTGGAACCACAATGTCATTCAAACCATAATGCTTACACCTTACATGAGTATACATGTTTATTCGGATGTTTCTGTCAAGCAACATTGTAGATAGAGTTTGGTCGTTGGAAAAAGCACACAATTTTGACTCTGGTGTGATAATGTGGTACAATAAAATTTCACGTAGTTTTGAGGAATCTCGCAAAATATCCTGTCCCAGTTCCTCCATTGCTTCATTTGATGGTACAAAAAGCGTGATATTGTTCAGCCCATCAATGTAATCCTCCAAGCCGGCAGTACGCAGTGCATCAGTAAAGTGCGTGTAACCGTCCTTTTCTAAAGCTTTGGTTGTCGGTTGATCTAACCAGATTTTAAAACATCCTTGTAAAATACCTGTTGCATTCTAAAGTTTATTTTACATCCCATTATTCGATATTTTTACCGTTTTCTGAAATTAGCACAGTATCAATCACATGCAAAACGCCGTTCGTAGTCATAACATCTCGAACGACAACTTGAGAACCGTTTATATAAAGCTTATCATCTTCATCGCGAACGATGTCCAGAATATCATGATCAATATTCCGTATTTGTCCTTGTTTATAGACGATGCAACTGCAGAAAGTAATGGGTACTATGTGATGACGAAGTATTCCTAGACCGAACAAGCATTCACACATTTCATTTGTGTTTTACATTGGCTTGGTGTGGCAGATACTATAGCTTTTTTAAAATAACTTTTGCAACAACGCTTACTTTTTAAACAGGGGTCACCATGTTGCATTTTATGAAGCATGGTATGGCCAAGCTTGTTGATTGCGTTGTTAGTTGGAGCGAAGAAAGTAAGATTTTGCGACTTGTCAGAAAACATTTCCATCATTCCACTTGAAATAAGCACTGAAAAATTTAAAATAGAATTTGGTCACCAGTATTGGCGAATGGTGTTAGCTAGTACAATTAGACAAAATGGGATTTCATTAACTTGAATTCTTACAGGTATTTAATAAACTCAATTCTGGATCTGTTCGAATTACATCTGCGATTGACTTGCTGACCGGTTTGAACATGCGATCAATCATGTGAATCATCCCGTTACTGCAACGATGATTGATGGACACCAGCCTTGCGCAGTTAATCGTCTTAACTTCTTCGTTGCCCACATTCCATGTATTCATTCTGAGAACACTGTCCTGATTCTCAGAAAATATCACCTTTTCATCGACAAAATCGTCTGTTGTAATCTTTCCTTGAATCATGTGGCTTAGAAGGGCTTTCTGTAGTTTTGAAAGATTATCTTCGTGTTCATAACCAAAATTTCTTTTGTGAGCTTCATGTTGTGTCAAAGCATTCTGCTTCCAGTCAATGTCATTCATATCAAAATCCTCATTTGATTGTTGTGGCCATGAATTCTCACTATCATGTCGATTGTAGTGCTCGAAGTTATGACGGCGAACACCTCTGCCCTGTGGATTGTTTTGACGATGAAAAATAATACCACGTTTGCGACGACGACCTTCCGCCCCCAATGCGAAGTTAATATCATTCTAATATAAACCAAATTAAAGACAATTTAAAAGGTATAGTCACAATATGCCTTACTCATAGTTTAAATGTTTGTACCGAATAAACCGCATGCGAAGTCAGATAAGTGGTTACAGCATCATTGGACGGTACAAAGACTGTTATGTTTTCTCGTTTAATTTTGTCCAACAAACCAGTATTTTGGACGAGATTAAGGAACTCTTTTCCACCAAGGTCTTCCATTGTCTTAGCCACATTTTCATATCGTGCTATTGAATCACAATAGGTATATCATAGGATTAAAAGTACATTTTATGAAGGGAGGCATTTATGGAGAAAATGAAGTCCATCCAAAATTATTTTTAAGGTATTTGGCTTTTAATTCCAACAAACTCAGAAAGATGATTAAATGATTTAAAATTATTTGCATACTTCGAACGCATCTATTTTTATCAGCATCTAATTCATAGCCGTGACAGCACTCATAAACCACAGTAATGGTTCTCCTAATGTTTGGCCCAAAAAGCGTCATATAGCAAGAATGTCGGGTATCCTGATCTCTGCAGTATGACATTTTCATATGCCATTCCGGCGAGCTCTCTGTTTCGTTAAACGTTCCCTGCTCCGAGAAAAACGGTTGATCTTTAGGATAACCTTGCATGGAATTATCAATGTAAACTGCTTCATAATTCTCCTCAACAGACGCAGCTCTGGTTGGTTGTGTTTCTGTATGCGAAGATTGGAGGGAGTTGCTATTGTCACCACCGACTATCTCATCTTCCTCTTCACGTTTGATACAGACGTTTGAGCTGTAGCAATTGATTGTATAAAGAATTTTTGTTACTATGAGTGTCTCCTTAAAATTCTGTAAGTGTCAGGATTTTTTAGTTTTCTTTTTAAGTACGTGGAAATTTTTTAGAAAGTTTATTCGTTAAAGTATTGAGTAAGCAGTTTGAATCAATGTTTGATCAACACGAAAATTGGACAAAATGATATAAAACCATTATTACCATTATGCCAATAATGTCAGCACTACGTTATTACCGAATGGTAACTACGAAACAGGCATTAAGCTACTTCATACCTTTTGTACCATGGAGTTGAGGAAATAGTGCGTCCCCGAAGAAGGTTCAACAAAGACTGCACATCTAAAGAACAATAGATTACTATTAGACAATTATAACAGCATACGGGTTATGAAGGGAATGCTGTTGTGCTGGAAATAAAAAAGGAAATATTCTTCAAATTTTTTTAGCTTTTTGTGAATACGTAATCGGAGATAGGATTCATTCAAAACAAATTGTAAGCAAATTGTAAAATACAGTATTATTCTAAATTCTCAAAGGAAAGTCAACATATTAAATACTCAAGCTGCTAAGAGACGACAATCGACTCCTATAGGAATTAACGTAAACTAATTATATGACTAACATATTTGCTTTGCAAACAAAACTTATTTTTAAAAACAATCTCCAAAAACTAGTAAGCAAAACTTCCTGAATTACCAATTTTTGGAAGCATTTTAGTATTATATCTGACCAACCCAGGTGGATAATGAAAAATGAAGCTCATGGAACGGAGCGAATTAGTAATTGCAATTTGCAATCTCTTCTACCGATGAGACCATTTGTCAAATGTACTTACGACTGTAAATATATCACAGCCACCAATTTCGCTTGTCTCCAAAATAATGTTGTCCTTATTGAATTAAAAATTCTACATGTTTGAAAATTTTGTTTGAAATCTCCAACACGGCAACATTCAATCATTATCCATCAATCCAACAATCATACTAGCAATAAAATCCAAAAGCAAAAGCAAAATAAAAAATGCAATAGTGTTTCAAGATATATATGGCTTGTGTAAGAAACATTAATGATCAGAATTGCATTATAATTAATGAAACATTAAAAGCTCAACTGAGAAAAGGATGAGCGAATTCCCTTTCAGGATCCACATTAAACGAGGGCAACGGGACGACTGGAAGACTTAGTGGAAGCTCATCATTACTTTGTCTTTGCCTTTCAACGGGTGAATTTGGTGGGAAAAGTAAAGCCTCTGGTTCAGTAATGGTGTTTTCCTCTGCTATTTGGTCTTCCCCTGGGTGTAAATGCTGGAAGGGTTTTAAAACAAACCAATCCATATCTCAAACACATTAAAATTAAACTTAAATAAGTCATCTCGCTATATATTTATACATCAAAATCTACATGATGACGCAATGGCAGTTGTGGGTTTAGTCTGTCCGGAACCCCATCGGAGGCGTCATCAATCCAACCAGAAATCGCCCTGTAAAATTAGAAAAAATGTCT
This sequence comes from Entomobrya proxima, assembly GCA_029691765.1. NCBI lineage: Eukaryota > Metazoa > Arthropoda > Collembola > Entomobryomorpha > Entomobryidae > Entomobrya > Entomobrya proxima. The sequence goes on along the minus strand of CM056170.1, from coordinate 23,627,212 downwards.
TGCTAACTCTGAAGAGCACTCTCATTGCTGGATTTTAAATAATGAACAATGATTCAGCTCACGCGAATGGAAAGTTTTGATTGTCCTCCACGGAATCAGGTATTTCATTTTGAGTTTTTCCTTGCCTGTAACTTTCACAATTAGTAGCCTGTGATGTTATAATCGCAACTAGAGAAAATATTTGTAGGATTTTATTCATTTCTCTGGTTGCTGAGTAGGTAAATCAGTCTGACATGCACAAATCTTTAACAATGACAAAGAAGAAACACTTTTGCTTCTGCCGAACTCCAGCTTGAAATGAAGTTGATCATTAGTAATTTAGGCTTGTTTCTGCGCAGAAACAGCTTTTATTTGAAATGGTTATGTTAAAATACATTTTACATATAAACACTGTGATTACTATATGTTTATTACGTATGGCTATACCAATTATTACCGTTTATTAGCTCGCTGCTTCAGCAGAGAAGCTATTGCAGATGTTGGTGTCCGTGTGTCTGTCTGTCTGTCTGTCCGTCTACTTTATTTTCTACGGCTGGAAATAATATTTTAAATCGAGTAAAAAAATTTATACTACATATATTTAAACAGTATTGTGTCCGTCTACTTTATGCAACCATAGCAACGAGTTTATCAAAAGGAAAGACGGGTAAACAATTTATTGATGTTTCTTCATATTGTTATGAGCAAATATTTAATCAATGAAAGCCCCTTATGTGCTTAAACGTTTGGGAGGAAATTTTTTAAAGGTGGTTTATTTGAAAATTGTATAGTTCTCTACACTTCGTGGTAATAATATGCGACCCTTGTTACCAGTATTTACAACATCAAACTTTTTAAACGACTTGAGTCTATTTAATGCAGTCAATTAATGAGTGGAACCAGTTTTTATTAATAAATTTAAGTACTCTATTGATTTAGACAATGTCAATTTCGTGAATGCAGTAGCTAAATATTTAGTAGACTATCGTAACAATATTGACATTTATAATGATTTGTTATATCTTGTGGTTCGTACTGTTATTTGATTGTTAATGTTTGAGGGAACACCTTAGGCCAATATACTTTAGTGTGTGTTTTTATAAATACTTGGAACTAGCTTTATGCTGAACTATTGAAATTAAGTTAATAGACCAAGTTAAGTTTAGTTATATCCTTTTAGACCATGCACGTTCTACACGCATCATAAACAGCTAGTTACTAAGTTCGTGTAAATGCCAATACATATATTATGACCGTCCACAAGGAAACTCAAAAACGGTTAAGAATATTTTAGATTGTTTTCAATGATGAAATTCTCGTTCACATGTTCCCATATCAAAACCCTTAGCCAAAACCAGATTTTCCCATAACCGAGAAATTACATTCCTATTCAATTATATTCACACAAATGCGTAAATTTCACCAGACAGACGTATGGCGTACTTAACAAGAAAACAGACTGCGAGCTATCGAACTTCTTACCCTGTGATAAAAGAATTAAGAATTCGCGCTACTTCTGTACTACCACTAAAATGGTTCATTAAGTATTTGTTAAATTTCCTCCAGTCTTTCAATTTAATTTCAACATACCATTAATTCATTCAGTGTTTTCAAATCCTTCAAACGAAACCACGCATAATTACGCTGGAAAGTTTGTATTTATAGTTAGTTATTTGCCACTCTATGAAGTCTAAAAAGCCATGTACGTTTATTAAGTGGCGCAATATATTCTTGGCTACTTACTCGAAGTTTGTTACGTCCCCATGTGACGCTCAGACTCAGAACTTTTAAGCAGTTGGCATTGCATTTTTTCAGAATTGGCCAAAGGCATTGGTCATTTAAGCATTTCACTTGCACCACTTGATTTCACTTACATATTCATAATCATTTAATTCGTTGAATCTACCATTCTATAGAGGTTGGATTTAAAAGTCACTCAACCATGTGCAGTATTCAAATACTTTCGTATTATAGTCTTACTGAATCCATTGGACAAGTTCACTTTTTGGTGATGTCCTGTTCGTCTTTCATTGCCCATCATTCAAATAACTTACATGACGACAAGAGAGCATTCAGCAAGTGGATATTTTTCAGTCTGTTTTATAGTTTAACTTTTCTTGTAAAAGTGTTGGTCTATCTTTATTAGTAAGCTTAGTCTTACTACTAACAATTTCATCAGTCCTTTAGATTTGTTGACAAATAATGCACTAGTTACAAACTTATCCATGCTTTAATTCTTAGTAATTTGATCTTGTATGGTTGGTCCGATTTAAGTTTAGTCTGGAATCAATGGTCAGGGATAGAAAACCAAGCGCTACATCATTACTCTGCCAACCTCAAGATTTGCCATTTATCGTGTAAAAATAGATATGTCGTAACTCTTAAGAAAAATTGATCATCAAATTAATCCAGTAAAATATGAGCGTGTTGACGAATCTGAATCCATAAACAGCATTATGCCAAATTATTTAGAAAATGCATACTCTCATAATTGGGTCATTATTAAAATTGCATAGACAAATAGATTCCACCAATGTGCTTAATTAGTTCAGTATATGAATTTTTTAATAAGGTCTCGTCTCTTGATTAATTTATTAACAAGTTGAACAGCATTGGATCATCGAATAACATAGGCTAGGTATGAGTTGTATTAATAATTCCAGTTGGTCAAGCAAAGCGGTGCTTTACATCAGGTCAGCCATATAATAGTTTAAGAAATTATATATACTGTATCTCTGAAAATTTCAGACTGATATGATGCTTTTATATTACAATTTCAAAAAAGCCATAAACATTATTCTAGCTACGACATTCCCTCATCCCGTTTTTCCTCATTTTATTATTCCTCTTTACAACAACAAATAAAGCTGAAGCAGTAATTCTGAAATGAACGATTAGGAGATGCAATGATGGGTATATAAAAATAATGGAGATAAAAGTGCTGGTCACCACGGTGAAGTCAAATTAGATGGTAAATATAGTATCAATCACAGTATGTATTTTGTAGTCATGAATTTTGAAAGACTACGCGAGAACAAAACTCGGCTAAACTGAAGAATACTTATTTGTTCAATTTCCATACCAATTGTACAATGAACTTTTAAATTAAATTCGGTGTTGATAAGTTGTGGTGGATTATTATGATTTTGTCTGGTTACTGATTCTGCTAACAAGTAAAATAAAACCAATCAATCAAAATTTTAGTTTAACCATGGATAAAAACCATGGATTTCTTAGGGTTCGTTAAACTGTTTAACTTAAGCATTTTGCTGAAGGTCGTTGTGCACGACCTTAATATAAAGTAAGCAGATAAAGTAAATATTTAAGAATGAAGGAAACCTATTTTGATTTTAAGATAAGATAGCTGCCAACAAGAAGGGACAAAGTATATACGAATTTAAAAACCGCGTAAAGTATCTCTAGATATTAAAAATATGGAAAGTTCTTCTTCAGTAGCCTCTAATATTCTATTTCAATATGGAATTTTCCATTCGATTGTTGGGAGAGCACCGACGGACGGGGTCTTTAACATTAGTAAAACTCGTAACTAGGGTACTATACGATGAAAATATGAGTTTTTGCAGCCATGCCTGTATGTTGTTTGTAAAATTTCAGCTTCTTTCAGAGTACTTTTTTATCATTATGCTACTTTCAACAGTGTTGCAGATTAGGTATTTGTAAAATCAGAATTCATTAACAAACTATGTATACTATTTGTCCCGTACGCTGACTTCCGTAAGATTCCCTCTTATTACATTCATATATACATAGTCTTGGTTTTTTCGATAAACACATACTAATAATTCAATACATCATGACGTACATTAAGTACCCATTCAAATGAATCACGGACATCAGCACATACGTACGTACTTAATGTGAACCTTAACTTTACCTAAGAACATAAACAACCATCGCTATACGTATCAGTAAATATATATATCAGTTTTTCTTCTAGCAACATGTTGTACACGCTACGTAAATTCTGTATTATTAAACTAGTATTTTTTGTTTTGATTAAATATCACTGCAATTAAAAATTTTAAGGGGGAAAGGATGTGTAGTACGTGAATGCTAAGCATTATACCAAGATACAACTTTACATTAAGGACCACTCAATTACAAAACGTTTGCTTATTGTTAATATTGTACAACTCTAGCAATTTAAGAAACATACCATCGAAAAATTCAGTGCACAAAAGGGAAAAGACTCTCTTAGTATAATTTATATCTGAAAAAGTACGCTTGTGCGTCAGACGCAGCAAGCGGTTAAAATTACTTTTAGACGGAATGAAGGGAAAAATGTGAAATACTTGGCTTCCAAAATAGAATATTTGTATTACTGATTAAATTGTTACATCTTGTTTGCCTTTTGGAATTTATTGTTGAACCACTGTTCGAACTTCATACAGACAGTATGTTAATTTCACGAAATGCAAAAATATACAGCGGTGACTAAAATAAAAATATTTATTTAAACAAGTGAAACTTACCGGTTGCTTTGTAAACTGCAATATAATGATAACAGCCTTTCTGGAGCATTTGTGTTTACAAAAAAGGTTTCATCCCAATAGTTTTGAAGTAATGCATATTAGACTATGTTGTTCACGGGAATGATTCCTGCAATAGAAGGGATAACGTGCAATGGTGCAATACAATATACAAATATCTGGGAAAACACATTATTTAAAGACTTTATCACTAAACAGAAATCTTCATTGAGTTTGTACGAACGTAGTTTAAAACCTTTTTCAGCAGATTTCATGGAGCGTGGGAAAAATGCTAAGCAAGCCACATGAACATTACACAAAGAGATTCGTTGTGCATGGATTGCTTTTATTCACGTGCACATACGTATTACATAATAATATTTGTTGAAAAGCGACTACCCTGATCTACGTGTGATATGATTGACCCATGTAATATCGTACCAGTATTGTACCAGGTTAATTTTCGACGGCCTTGCTTCCTTAGCTCGGAATGAGCAGATAATTTTATTCATGACTGCTTCTGAACCAGTTTTTCTTCCGGGAAAACCCCCTAATTCTACACTTTGATGATGATGTCCCTATCGATTCAGTTTAAATTGACATACTAGCTTACAAAGTTTACAGCAGTTTAAGTTAAGAAAGTCGAGGAGGATGTTTTCCGTAAAAATATAAATTTGTAAATCGTCAGTCAAAACCGTCGTAAGTATATTCAAAAAGTAGGTAGCAGTGTGGTTTGAACTTCTACAGTTAAGGACTGAGTCTACGCGAAAAAACTGTCATGTTTACAATCACGTCATAGCATATATAAATGGCCATGGGAAACTCCCTTTGTCCAGACTTTCGAAAGCGTCGTGCCGGATGCAATGGATTTCTTAGTTAGAATACAAGTGGGATCCTGCGGGCTTCAAGTTTGTTTTGTGATTTTTTTTGCCATTACGTTTTGTAAGGATGTTTCATCAGCAGCAACGGCAAGATTACCTCCACAACTAGCTTCAGCCCCTGACAATAGTTCCATAGCGTCTCCTCCGTCAAATATTAAAAAAAGAAATACAAATCTCCATAATGAGTTTGCATTTACCAGGGATAATTCCGCTACTGGGAATGTATCCCAGTCAGCCCAAACTTCCGCAATACCAATCTCATCGCTGCATTCGGTATCAAAATCTCTACTGGATTTGTTAGTTCCAGCAGCTAATTTTTCTTCGTCTAAAAATCTTTCTCGAATGGAAAGTCCTAACAATAAAAGTGGTGGGAAAAACACTACTGCCAGTTTTGCCACAAGGCCGGAAACACCAGCATCGAGGATAGGACAAGCGCTCCTAAACAGTAACTATTTGATGGTAAACGACATCACCGTATGTGATTCAGAAGACTGTTTTGAAACAGGTATGCAAATCACTGAAAGTGTTCCTTCCCCTACCCCCACAAGGCGACAGCAAATTGCAGACGCCATTTTAATGTCTGAGTTTAGGAATAAGGGACGAGGTGAGAGAAAAATATATGAAAACGCACGTAAATTTCACATGTAACTTTGTTTCATGTAAAACTGAAGCACAAAAGCACATTTTTTATTGATACAAAGCATTGCCATTGCCTAATAATGAACCTGGCGTCAGTTTGTGTCGGCTAGAAAATCTTTTACAACTTGAAACTTAGTACAGTCATGGTCAATATTCAATAGTAGGTCAACACAAGTATAAGTATCCCTCATGCTCAATAGCATGGTACCTTCTTCACAAAAACAAAAAAATTAATAAATTCAATCGCTGTAATTATATAAATTCTTATTTTTCCCAACATTCATAGAATCGATAATGCACCCTAGAAATATCCAGTCAATTACTAGCCATAGCATACTTGGAAAACGAAATTTTGAATGTAAGTTCAGTTGCCAGTATGTTTTATGAAAAGTTACTGTAAATCATTCAGTCATAAAATAATGTTAATGAATGATCCTTTGATATGGTCTTCTAACTACTGGATATGTTTAGCCGCTGACTATTGGAGACACTCCGCATTAGATGCATTGCACAGAAAGTTAATTCAAAAGCCACTGGAGACTGTTGCCAAAAACATAATTATGTTTTTGGGAGATGGAATGTCAATGCCAACTGTAACAGCAGCACGGATATTGAAAGGACAGCAAGTGGACCACATGCCATTTGGCGAAGAGGGAGAGCTTCATATGGACACTTTTCCTTATTCAGGAATCTCAAAGGTTATTTCTGCACCAGCAGCATAATTTTATAAAATTCAATACTACTTTTAAATTACGGAAAACTAAATTTTATACTCAATGATACTTTTTAGACGTTCTGCAGCGATGCACAAGTTGCAGATAGCGCATGCTCCGCAACCGCATATTTATGCGGTGTAAAAGCCAATAGTGGAACGATAGGAGTGACGCCTGATGTTACAAAAAACAATTGCACTGCGCAGAATGAACCTGCTAATCGACTTTCGTCCATCTTGGCTTGGGCTCAGGTACTACTTAATCATTTACGACTTTTGCATAAAATTTCTGCAAACCATACTATAGGCGTTAGCAAGGAGTATGTATCCAAGTGTTTTTTGAGCGGATACATACTCCTTGGGCGTTAGGAAGTGGTAGCAACATATCAGCTTTCATAAGTATGGCATAAGTGTTAGTTGTTTCTTGTTTGGTTTTTACCGAAAGTCTTTTCTTCTTGTCTTGCATTTATCACTTTCCAAACGCACAGGCTGCTGGAAAATCAACAGGCGTGGTGACAACAGCTCGAGTCACTCATGCTTCACCCGCGGGAAACTACGCGAATATTGCCAATAGAAATTGGGAAAATGATCACGAAATAAAGCGTGATGGAAATGACCCGAACGAATGCGATGACATTGCTGAACAATTAATATTGAGGGAGCCAGGAAGGAATATAAATGTAATAAACTTTTTACTAGGTTGTAGGTCTAATTTTAAAAGTTTGACCCATTCGTATACGTATGAGTTTCAGGTAATTATGGGTGGTGGTCGGCTCGAATTTCTTCCAAAAACCAAAACGGATTCCGAGAATGGACGCCGTGGACATAGAACGGATGGGAAAAACCTGATTGAGTTATGGAAAAATAGTAAATTTGACTCCAGCAGATACGCTTATGTTGAGGGAAAAGAACAACTATTGCAGGTGGATACAGGAAATGTTGATTATCTACTCGGGCTATTTGCACCCAGTCACATGGAGTACTTTCACGAGCAGGAAAAACATGACGATCCATCTCTTGCGGAAATGACAATTGTAGCACTCCAAATACTCAGCAGAAATCCTAATGGGTTTTTCCTTTTTGTGGAAGGTTAGCGTTAAAATTATTGCTTTAATAAGAAACGTTTAGATGAATTGACGAATAACATTCTAATTAATTATATTAAATGCTTAAAGGTGGCAGAATTGATCATGCCCATCACAACAACCAGGGTCTAAGAGCGATTTGGGAAACGGTCGAAATGGATCGAGCAATCAAGAAAGCAGATGAAATGACCCATGACCAAGACACACTCATACTTGTCACAAGTGATCATTCCCACGTATTTTCCCTTGCCGGGTATCCCCCGAGGGGGAACCCTATTTCGGGAATTGCAGAAATGGCCCAAGATAACATGCCCTACACCACCTTAACCTATGCAAATGGTCCGGCTTTCAAAGGCTTCGTTAATAACCGACGGTACAACATAACGAATGATCCGCTAAATGATTTGAAGTACAAGCAAATTCCGAATATTCCCAGGAAGAGTGAGACACATGGTGGCGATGACGTACCAATGTTTGCCAAGGGTCCATTTGCACATTTATTCACAGGAGTGCAACAACAGAACTATATTCCTCATGCGCTGGCCTATGCAGCTTGCATAGGGCCAGGGCCCAAATATTGTGATTTTGTACATTACAGTTAGAACCAGGACAAAGTTTTATAATTATTACCCATTACTTAAAAGTAAAATTACTTTATTACAATTACATAGCCACGATGCCTTCGCTGAAATCAGAAAAAGGTATTGGATAGGAATATGGAAAGTAATTGTGAGAAATAAAAGGGTGAATCTTTTTATTTTTAAATTAGTGACAGTCATTACAATAAAAGCAATATTGCAAGTCTAATGCATTCATAATGAATTAATCACTTTTACTTTTACATGTTGTACGCAACTTTTATATCTTTACAAAAACTTTTATTAATTTCTTAGAAGCCGTTAGAACAATTCGGATCGGAGTATGTTACTTCCTAGCCGCTTCGTCAAGAATATCGTATTTGTGACTTTGAATTAAAATAAGCTTCCTGATCATAGTTATTGGACATATTCCACTAATTGTATAGCTTATTCTTATTAAAACTATTACTAAAGTATTATTTATTATCATTAGCTACCTTGATCTCTGCCTTAAAGTAAAAATTAATTGCAAAACTTACAGAATGTTTTCAGCACTTATTGAGTTTTTTGTATTAAAAAACAAAACATGCATTCTAAAAATGTTTGTATAGCAAAAAAGCTATTCTGTTGCAATATTTATTCTTCGGAAATATATTATTTACGTTTCATATAAGTTCCTTAGACCTACCTTAGGAGTTAGCAGAAAAACAATGCTAAGTTTGGCGGATATCCGTTAAACCAGCCGTAATTGCCAAATTAAGCATTCTATACAACTAATTAGTGTCTTTACACGGCATTTAATACAAGGACAAAAATCAGCCGAGCACTACAGATACAGTTCGCGCATAAAAGGAAACGGCCTCACAAATTGTATAAAACATTTGCCCAGTGTAATTTTGATAAAAATCGACTAATCGATCAAAAATCACCTACTTTTCAATCCTTGGTCTACATAATTATAGTCATGATGATATCTTCACCAAACAACTTTTCATAACGAAATGCACTAATTTTATTAATTGTACTAGTACTGGTTGTGTCATGAATGTCTGTCCGTCTGCGCGCTAGAAATTCTCGAATGGCTTTAAAACACACTAGTCACCCCCTCGGAAGTTGGCGACCAGATATCTCGTGAGCAATCATATCTTGAAAGTTTAGCAGTAAGCATATTGCAAATTAACATGCGTTGTAGATGTATGTTTTATTAGTCAAAGAGTGACGGTGTGAAAAACCTACGTAAATTTTAATTTTTGTTATTAACTTTTCATGGACTTGGCATCTGTCTTTTCATATATGCTCCGATATTTAAGAATTGGCTATGAATTTTTTATTATATTGTACAGTATAAATAGATTTTTGTTAAATGATAGGTTTCCTTTTTGTTTCCTTTTACTTTGCGATTTGTTTTGATTATTAGCTGGGTTAATACTTAAAATTAGCTGGGTTGAATCAATATAACGAATAAGTAGCTATTAACGCCACGTAATAAGTCCATTAATTACTAATTGAAAAGATATTCCTCAGTTTTGTGAATTTGTATAAAGTGTTATGGTAAATAAAGACAGTAACCTGTTAACATGTAGCAAAGTATCGACAGGAAAAATAAACGTAAGGATACTTTTAAAATCTCTCAACTTCTCGTGCCCCAATATAATAGCAATGTAGTTTTGTTGTATCGGGCTATCCAACTACTCCATTCTTGAGTTACCCCGTTCGTGGGCTACCCCATCCACAGTCTATAACGAATTTTCAAGTTTATGCCCATCAAGACTACGTTCTTAGATGTACAATATTTTTCAAAAAGTGCATATTATCACGTCGTTATTGACGTTGTCAGTTGGTCGAAGCCGATCAAGCAAGACACATTATTTTATTACACTTTACATTTGAGATAACACGTTGTACAAAATGTAGGCAAACATGATTTTTAATGATGATGACAGGAAATACTTGATGCAATGTGGTCATCGACGTATTTGTTTTTGCTAAATTAGTCGACCATCATATTATAACGATTTACAAAAAATAATATACCTACAATCATAACATTTTATCGCTTTCTTGAACCCTAAGAAGCTTAGAAGCTATCGTTACAAACAGATTCACATGAAAATTCGTATTCGTCGAAGTCAGATATACCAAGAATTCAATGAATAGAGAGGAATAGCAGTAGGTACAATTTAGTAATTCTTTTTCAAATGACACTATAAATTGATGATTCGTGAACTTTGAATGCTGTTTTTTGTCATCTGTCATAATGGATAAAAACGTGGTTGATATGAACGTAGAAAAAAGGAACACAAAATAGGAAGTGCCGTTTTCTCTCACGGAAGTTGCAAATAAAACCTCTCGTAGTGTGTATAGGAAGACCATATACAATGAATGTCCATCATCGTTTATGCTTTACGGCATATTGAGATCAAAGGATATAACATTTTCTTTAAATTGGAAAAATTGTAGTCTTGTGCTAGTAGTATTTCCTCGAATATTGAAGAGCATTGAGCCTCTATCGATTTAACTTAAACTGATTAACTTACAATAAAATTAAAACAAATATTTAACATTTTCTTTCATTGTTCTGCTATTACTAAAACAGCTTAACTTTTGACTAAGAAATTCTTAATCAGAACACCACATTGCAAAGAATCCACTATGCCGTCCCAGACTAGAAAATGTGCTCAAACTTTATTGGTATTCGTTATCCTTCCTTTTGCTTTCATGGAATTAACATTGGCGGCTAAACGGTTATTCCGAGGTCGACTGTCAGGAGAAGACTTAAAGAAGCCATTTGTTCTGTTGTACGAGCACGAGAGCTTTAGAGGTAAATTAATCAATGTTTAGGTACCAATTTTATTATTTACAGAACTAGGATCCTGACATAGTAATATAATATGATACATTGATGGTTTATGGTATCTTCACAGGAAAAGAATATATCCAGTATATTTCCAAAGAATGCGTTAACCTTCCAGACGAGTACTCCAACTGGGCATCTTCCGTTGACACTCATCGCACTTGTGCTTCCGTTTGCTTAAGTGAAAACTGTACAGGGCCATGTCACCAAGTGTATTCAAACCAGGGGGTGAGTAAGCTTCGACTTATAGGTTACAATGACAAAATCAAGTCTGTAAGAAGTTGTTTCTAGATTTTGTTGTAGTAATTGTGTACGTCTGTCCCTTGTTAATTTGTATGTAGTGTTCTTTAAATATAATATTACCTTTTTGACCACCAAAACAGTGTTTTTTTTTGTTTTGTGACCTTTGTGGTTGACCTTAATAATATTAAGAAATTTAATAATATGCAAAACCTGAGTTCAACTTTTTAATACTCAGGTTTTAACGGCAATGAAGAAAAATATGTATTTGGTTTGAAATTGTAATTTGATAATGCATAATATGCAATTATGCAATGCAGTACATTTGTAGCATTGTAAATGAATTACAACTAAAACCAGGTAGTACAATAGATAAATTACAATTAGCATAAATCTAGTCAAATATCAATGTTTAGTATTATTTTATATCATTATAATTTGGTTCCTTGGATGTATGAGCAAAACAAAAGTGCAATAAAGTCATTTTCATTTTACTACAATTAAAGTATGTCTTTAAACGTACACATTATGGATTTAATTTATATAATCTTTCGTAAACGCTACCTGAAGCAGTGCCTTTCTTACTGGGATACTTTTTATGAAACCCGTTGCACTCGAAAGTAAAATCATTACATATCAATCCCTATTGGTAGCTTTTATTACATTTTTCAACCTGTCCTCCAAGAGAGACCTAGCAACCATAACCCCCTGAAATTTACCGAAACAAAGGACCATATTCAGTCTCTAAGTCCTATCGTACAGTTACAAGTAAAGTATCTGAATTCCTTCCTACCGACGGATGTGCGATGAAAGAACATGCAAGAGGGCCACTTCCATAGGAAGGAAAGAAGGAGACTGGAGATTTTTCCCTCATCGCATTCGAGATTTTACTGGAAACTGTAATTTTGTAACTACTATTCCGGCCACTTCCATAGGCACAACCGTCGCCGTGCTTTAGTACAGCATGCGAGTTCGCGCCCTGCATATCTCACTTTGCTCCGCACATGCTAGTGTGCAAGTTGCCCGGCGAGTTGTGCCTATGGAAGTGGCCGGAATAGTACGTGTTTATCTAATGGTTACTGGTAGTAGCTCATTCAAAGAACCATGTTGCAGCATTCCATAATGTGTGGTGAATACAAAGTGTTTCTTGAAAATAATATTCCGTTGTTTGATTGATATTGTTATACCATTGACTTGGTACAGTGAATTATAGGAATTTGAATGGTGCACAAAATTCTTAAAGTTCCTTAGGATAAGCGATTTATTTATCTATCTACCTATCTATATTCGTTGATTGTAAGTTGCAAAAGTTGCCCAATCACAGTGACTTAGAGATACCCATATTCATATTCCTTCCTCCCACAAGAGAGACCCACATAGAGAGACCTTTCCAAAACGTTACAACTTTGGAAGAAGTATTTCATTCCAATAAGTTGTTGATTGTGTTGGACAGTTACAACGATAAATAAATTAATGTTGCCAATGATACTATTCTACATTAAGCAAAATTTTGACATACATGCATGCATGCAATCGAAATTCATGCTACTTAGACCATGTACATATGAGAGAAAGATTGTGTTTGAGCCAGTGTGCCAGTTTTAGTTCTTAAGCTAAAGTCCAGGCTTATCTCCAATTTAATGAAACAAAACATTGTCTGTTCCAGAGTGCAAGGCTTAGGGTATGTTTCACAAAAGAAATATTGTCAAAAAGTTTTGCTATGCCTTTCTACTGTTTCTTACGTACCTATTAAAAATCTCAGATTTTGTCTTCGCATTTAGTTGTAAAGGAACAAGTTTTGTAGAAAGGAAAACTCGTTTTTAGTGGTCATGTTTTTGTTTTGTTTTATTTAAAGAAGCTTGATTTTGCTGGACAATACCAAAGGTTCAGCCAAATCCACAGTAATAAATCAATCCGAACGTTACTAAATATGTTGTTTTCTTCCACGTAGTTTATTAGTAGACAAACAAAGTTTGTATTCCATCCGTCCGTTGTTTCTTCAACTCACTTGCTTACCTAAACTGAAATTAAATTTAAAATATTTCACAAGCCTCCAAGCAGCGGAAGTTATGAAAGCAACGTAAAGTAAACTATATGTTTTTAAAATAATATGCAATTTTAATTTATATAATGTGCAAATGTATATTATTATATCTGCCTACTGTATATATACTTGTTTGCATTATTGATTCATATGAATGAATGAAGGCATGCATAACTTCAAGTCAAAATTTTTCGTATGCTTAAATAAGCGGTTCTAATAGAAAAACAAAGATTTTAGCGGTTTACGATTTTAACTTTTGGAAAATGCGATTCAGTTTGCTTTTAGTCAGATTCTAAGATTGTAAGTAATAAAGAAGTAAGAACTGATTCTAATAAGAAGTAAAATTAAACCAATCAATCGATCAATCAATCAATCAATTTTAAACAATGCCAAAATGCCAGTCAAACACAATAGTATGTTATTTATGTATTCCAGGTCGTAAAACTTCTGAAATCGTTAACGCGTGGATGGTTAGAATTTGAAGTTAGAAGTAATAAGAATAGCAAATTAGAATCGTGAATCGGAATTAAAATCAACTACGAACCACCTATCTAGTTCACTAGTGTCGAGGCTATCATATCGATATCAACCCTTATCATGTGGTACATGATTTTAGTTTTGTTTTTACCAAATTAACGAATCTGTAGTTTGTCAAAATTCAAAACCATTTGGCTGTGAGAGCCATTTTAGGTTTTCCAGTTTGTTCGAAATGACTTCTTTGTTATCGACAAGCTTACTTTTTACTACATACTTTATGGTTACCATGTTTTATTAAACAAGTCCAGTGCAAGTGACTAAGGGTCAATCGGAAATTTGTGGTCTCCATGGTGTTTCTCAAGTATCCAGTTTTGCGTATCAGAGTCTTCAAGGTAAACTAGATTACTGCACGACAATATAATATACTACGAGATTTTATATCATGGCCAACTAAAACTATCGTATTTAAAATACATAGGTATGCTGGTTTCAGTGTAATTGAATAAAGCATATTAAGCAGTTTTTACATTACATACAGCAAGCCATAACAACATTCATTTTTAAAAAGTTGGATGCGTCTGCTTGATTCTCTTAGGCAAAGTACACATGTGCATGTGTCGGATTATGTAGCAGATATTTACATAGACACATCACAGACATAAAGTTAAAAATAGAAAAGAAACTTGGAGTGACAAGAAAATCACTAGGCATAATAACTAAATCCTAGTTTAGCTATGTATCTTATATTCGGCGACCCCAGTCCTCCAGAAATGCTGATCAATAAAATTGCTCCACTGAGGGTCTGTAGGTCCCCTGGTACGACAGATTCCACAGGTCTCACAGGTACACGTAATATTATTTATTATTCACTCAATTACTTATACATATTACTTGGGTTAGCTTGTTGATTTAGCAGAAGAGCTTGTTGCATAATGTTACTTTGCCCCAAGACACGGACATCATAAATAAGCAACTTTTATATGAGTACAAGAAACAAGTAAATGGCCAAGCATAAAGCTACGTATCCCATATTTATCTGTGTTATTTATGTACCATTTTATCAAGCCTGCTTTAGAAAGATCAGATTCACTCTATAAAATGAGCAATGTAGAACACAACAACAGGTTGGCTGGTTGGTATGAAATTGGGACTGTGAATAGTCGATATATAAATAAGTTGCAGCTACGCTTTTATGATTTCGCAATCCATGTACATATCAACTGATGAAAAATAAGATGTTGTTGAACACGATTACTGTTTATCATTGAAAGAAAGAACTTAACTTCCAAGTTATAACTTATCGCTGCTCCTTTTGCCACTTGATTTTTGAAGGTCGCATGAAGCCATGGATGTAGACATGGCAATTTCAGAAAACACATGTAGCTGGTGTTCCAAAAAGTAAATGCTGTATCTTCAAATGCTGAAAGACCTGCTGCTAAACCAGGATAAGATAATCTTTTCAAAAGTACGGATAAATTTAACGTACATCATTTAATTCAAACTTTACAACACGTACAATATATGCAAACATATTGGTAAGGCCTAACCCAAATCCGAAAAGTCTAAAGCTTGTTAATATGCTACTTAGATTTAAGTATGCCTCTTGCAGTTGACTCAAGACCCCGGAACGTCTCACAACAAAGTCAACGTATATATTTCTGCTCTTATTGCGCAGTTTGTTTCCCTTTGTTCGATAACGTCCTTAGTAATAAATACAAGGAGAATGCCACACATCCGCAGCTTGTAAGTGAAAGAAAGTGTCTTGCGTATTAGTGGCAAACCCACACGAAATACCGTTACCGTTTGTCGTGTTATGTACCGTGATAATTTACAATTTAAACTGTTTTGTAGGTACGGCAAGTATTCTGAATTATAACCTGAACGAAATATTTGTATAAAATTAACTATCTACTGTATAAATTGTATTGTTTAAAGTGCGTACTTGGTTTTGTGTCGTTGGGGTATTTGTGTACATACAGTTAAACATTTATGACAAAATTGCAAACGAGCTATATGTTATATGTCAACAATTTAGTTGTGTGAGATTGTTAAAGGAGCTCTGTTTCATATACGGGGTAAGGAGAATACTTGCTACTTTGAAAGATAGCCGATAGTCTGCGTATCCCCGATCCAAAATGATTGCAAGAAAGTGGATCCGGCAAAACGAATTTCAAGGCATGCCTAAAGCTTCTGATTTTAAAATAGTGAAAGAGTCACTACCTACTACTTTAAAAGACAGAGGTATTTAATTATTTATTAAAGGTGAGAGTGTATTGTATTGAAAGCACATTTGATCGATACAATTTGGATTTTCATAGAAATTTTATGTGAAGCTGAATGGTATAGTGTCGATCCATACATGAGGGGAGCGGTATTCCAAACCCATCACGATGCTACAATGCCTGGAAGTCAAGTAGCCAGGTATACAGATTTAAAAACTAAAACATATATTACAGGAGACAAAAATACTGACCAATAAGGATTGATGCATTCAGAGTAGTTAAAAGCCGGCATCCTGACTACCCTGAAGGTACCAAAGTCATCGGCTATTTTGGGTGGAGAGATCGAACTGTATATAATCCTGATCTAGTAAAGAAGCATTCATTTTTTTACAAGCTTCCTGATCTGAAAGGTTTACCTGAATCCTATGCACTTGGCATTCTCGGCATGCCTGGGTAAGTCAAAATAAAATTGTTATTCGATAAATACAGTGATCCAATGGATTTGCTGTTATATTATATATTCACAGAAACACTGCGTACTTTGGAGTTGAAAAAATTCTTCAAATTAAAGAAGGCGGAACACTTGTTGTCAGCGCAGCCGCTGGAGCAGTAGGTAGTGTCGTCTGCCAGATTGGAAAGCTCAAAGGTCAAGTGCTGTAAATAATATGTACTTAATCCTAACACTGCATTTCCTTTTAAGTTTCGACAAATATTTGCCATTTAAGTTTTTATATATAAACATCGCGCATTTCAAAGCTACGTTTATTTAAGGACGGCTGCATTAGTTGTAAAATGATTTTAGATAGTTGCTTGGCGCATTTAAAATACATGTAAATTATGGCTTTGGTTTTGTGATCGAGACTTCTCTAAAAACGGTCCTATAGGGTTGATTTTTTTTCGAAACACTTCAAAAACGTTATTGGAAGGCGTTATTAAAAGAAATTGTCATATAAGTATCAACGGTGTGGTTGAAAATTTAGTTTCCGTACACCAGTTGTTATGTTCCATGTTATTGGGATAGCAAGCTTGACGTCTCAGTGTCTTGCAAAAGCAATATCTTTTGAAATTCGAAAGCTACAGCAATGGGGTTTTTTATAACGCCTTCGCAAATGTCTGAAGTATTAATAACTGCTACTTTCTTTACAAAATGTTGATTTGTATGATAGAACGGTTCACAAAACCGATAGCCGAGGTCGGTCGGGTCAGTTCATGAAATGGAACGTTGTCATGTAACGATGCAGAATCATAAATAAACACATCATATAATCGCTAAAGACAATTGCCGCTTCCTTACTGGCTTTGAATTCTTTGTAATGATTTCTTGATAAAATTCTAAATAGTTTATCGTGTTTCTGTTTGCCGTTTTATCAATCCACAAAAGTGTTTCAAATTGAGATAATAGAACGAATACTAAATTTGTCTTCACGAATCATATCTTTTTCGCAATTTAGACTTTTTAGACTTAGAGAACAAAGCCAATTAGCTTTTGGCTTTTAGTCTACGGTTGCTGCCGATTCAGTGGACACAATGAAACAAATTATTGTTGTAGTAGTAGCGGGGGAAACATTGCATAAATGCTATTCTAAAATATTGATTCACATGTGTCGGATAAGCCACCCTTAAATAATAATCATAATAATAGCATGCTGTCGTGGACCGCAGAGTGCATTTAGAAATTATACGTTGTTAGGGAATAATATTTTGACATTTTGAGCGTTACAACATGACAAGTTCCAATGCCTGAAATATTCTAAGAAACTAAGCATTACAACGGAAGCATACTTATCATGTAGAATCTGAAGCTTATCATTGCACCGAGGGTTATCGTAGTAATCAAAACTAGTAACTGCACTGAGAGTTGACGTAGTAGCTTATGATTACCAAATAATTGCTGTAATATCCAACTAAAGGTTATCATCTAACATTTCCTGAAGAGTGATCGTATAGGAATCGTATCTTATAAATTGAAAAGATATCAAGAAGTTTTCTTTCCAACAGTTTTCCATTGTAGCAACAGGTTTTCTTAACAGCAAAGGATGTGTGAAACACAATGGGTACTATGGCAATTGCAGTACTTATAACTTTGTAATTATAGTTGTGTATACCCATTTGGCATTGTCAACAATGTATTTTCCATAGAAAAAATAATTTAAATAGAAAATATGAAGGGGACAAGATGATTTACAATTTAAAATTTACGAAACAGACTTATGAAATCTACATAAATGAACTTGGTAACATTAGAAACAGCAATTTTTCGTGAACAAGGCGATGTATTTAGAAGAAAAAAAATCAAATTTTTAAAGTAAGTTAAACGAAGACGAAGAAACGTTCCGCGTAGTTATGCATTTAAGGTTCCAGATCAAGATTTTAGTGCCTGCATAGGACACCCTACTAATACTTTAAAATATAGCAGTTTTTGTATAATGAGTATTTTAGTACAAATCTTCTTCTAGGGCATGCTGAGCTTTAATTTATACAATCATTCATAGACATATATTATGCAGCAATTCATATTAGGCATTCCTATAATTAATATACTTTCTGTTTACTCTCGTTACTCGTCATGTTCATAAAACTGGCAACTTCGTAAAAACTCTGAACTTTCCAATAATATTCAAAAGTTTTGAAATAAAATAATAATACGATAGCTATACAAAAACTGTCAACTCAATATACAAAGTTTTTCTATTTATTACTTCCATAGTGTGTAAGATTTTAATGGCAGATTTTGAATCTAACAAGTCCGCTAACTATAGGTAATACTTTAATTTGTTTATAGGCTGCAAAGTGCTGGCCTTCACTGGGTCATTTGAAAAGACATTATGGCTTAAGCGAGTAGGAGCTGGCTATATATTCGACTACAACATTGTGAACGTTGATGAAACCCTAACCGAATTTGCTCCAGAGGGGATTGATTTTTACTTTGATAATGTACGCAAAAAATTGAGAGGAAATGAATTTGCAGAATTTGATTTTTTATTAATCGGTATGATACAATTTAGGTTGGAGGTGACTTTGCCTGTAAAGTACTGCAACATATGAAGCCACATGGAAGAATCGCTGTCTGTGGGGCAATTTCAAGTTATAACCAAGTAGATCCCAGTAAAAAGCGAGTTACTAGTAAGATGTTTTTTGAAAGTTCTACTATGTTATATACTTTAATTATATGGGTTCATTATTAAGCAATTCTGATCTTTTAGTTCCATTTGATTACTGGACGTTCATTTACAACCATATTGTAATGGAAGGTTTTCTAGTTACCGAGTACGAGTCCGAGTGGTTGGATGGGATTTTCAAAATCAGGGACTGGATACTAGCTGTATAACCAATTAATAAATATTATATATCATGATAAAAACGGGAAATTAAACTACTGTCAACTGTATCAAATACCTATATTCAATATTACAACTTTTGCAGGGTAAAATCAGTGCTGAGGAGACAATTTCAAATGGATTTGAATCAATGCCAGAAGCGTTTATTAATCTTTTCAAGGGAGGAAATATTGGAAAACAGCTAGTAAAGGCTTAGAAATTTTATTCTTTATTTCGTTATTATTTTGTTTGTCATCACCATCCACACGTATTGGATGTCAATATATTTTATAATGCAAATTATGAGAATTCAATACTTGATAAATTTTATCATTTTCATTAATTAAAATTATTACTGAAACTCCAGGGGTACTGTGCAAGGTCTGGATGTGAATTGAAATTCAATTGAAATTCTGACTGAATATTCCTGTATTCCTTGACTGAAATGATCTGAATATGCATTTAATTTTATCTATAAATGCAAAATAGTTTTAATTCACATCCAAGCCTTACACATAACTCATGGGGTTCATTATTGAGTATTAGAAAATATCCAACGTGAAATTTAAACAAATTTTTTTGTTATGATCAGCTTTGCTTTTTGATTGACTTTTATTCGTTAAATCATTAAAATATAATTACAATGTTGAATGTATTTTTAAATCCAGTTTTGGTTATGTTATATTCGTTTGATCATTCCAAACACGTTCGTTCTTGTAAGTTTAAATTAGTAAAATTTTAATAAATGCATTTTGTTTAATGGATAAATTATAATATTATTAAACAGTTCCATTGATTATTTTACTGTTTTCTAGCAAAGTCTCTCTTACGCTATGAAGAAAAATAGTTATATTTTTTCTTGTGTGGACATAACAAATTTTAGGCATACCTACCTTTACGTACCTGTTTTAACATACCTTATATAAGCTTTCTTGTTCTATATCTAGCATGTCGTTTGAGGACCAAAATTGTAAATGAAGGCATTTCAATTAAAAGCTCACTCAAAAATCCTTTAAAGTTTTTTTAAATTAAAAACTCCGTTTTGAGATAGGTTGTTACTATAATATTAAAAGAAAGTAGGGACATAGGTTGCGATAACTAACTCCACCTTTTAGTGTATGGAACTCAAAATCATTACTAATTGCATTAACTCAGACTGAACCGAGGCCGAAAAACAAATTTTAAAGAACTTTGACGACTGGACTCTTCTCTATGTTGAATTCCTTTCCAACTTATATAACTATTCATTCTATTCAGCTAAAAATCTCCTTCCATGTATTTGTTTTCAATAAACACTTTAACCTTTTATTGTGTGGTGTTCTGTGATAACATTTTTTTCTGTATCGACCGTAACAAACTCAGAAAATTGGTAGCGCACACACCCTTCCCTTAAATGTAATAAGATGTGCAAAAATTTGTACTAAACTATTGATGACTATAACTTCATTAGTTTTGCTCTAATGTTCTGTCAAGATGAAGTACCAAAACAGACAGTTTCTTTCGTCAACACCAGTTTTATAAACTGTATTTGCTGCGTTGACTCCAAATAACATGATTTCAGTCTAGTATAAAATGTAATTTTGGCCTCTCACTTGTGTTCTTACACATCACGCAACCGACACAACTCAAGAAAACAACAACAAAGTTGAGAGTCTGACATGCTTTGTGTGTTTTAGAATAACTCTTGCTGGTTTTTGTACTTCGTCTTCAAAAAATAATGAACACCTTGGAACGGTATATCTTATAGTCCCTCTAAAATGTTAAAATTAAAGGTAAATGTTGAAGTGCAAAATCCTTACTAAAGCAAAACAGAAGAAAGATAAAAATATTCAAACTTCAATGAAAATGTACGAAATGATGATGTAAAGATGCGGGATACTCTCCATTCAGCGTATTTCATCCGTATTAACAATCAGCACATAAGTGAAAGCCTAATCCACTGTAACATTAATAAAAAAGAGTTTATTAGTTTTCAAGATTGTACACAGTCTGTCGAACATGATAATAATCAACCGTCAATGAGCGTTAGCAGTATAGTTCGTGTTAAACTACCGAAAGATTACTAAGAATTGTTATTGGTAGTGTTTCAAAATAGTTGGATTGTGTGTATACGACATGTATACTTGAAGCCAACTCCAACTTATTTCTGAAGTTTTCCCTAAAACGGGAAGATTGTCCCTTTCACGGAGTGTTACTCACAATATTTGGAACGTATACAAAAATTGTGTGAAACAGTGCACCCACCCAACACTTTCATATAACAATATTTAGTAAAAGTAGGTGTGGCGGTAAGAACAATTTTTAAAAGTACCTCAGACAGGTTCAACTCCAAAGAGCCACTCATAAGAGGATCCTTCTGGTCGAAAACAGCTAAACACAGTTTGATACATTATTCATATAATATTATTGTATTCACGTATTTTTATTCCATTGCATTTTTGTTACTTACAAAATGCAACTGTTAAATGCAGAACTGCTGCAACAAAGTCGCCAAACCTAAGTGTACCATCTTTTCTCATAAACCGCAAAACAATAACAGTCATAATGCCATTGTTTAATTGAAATCCTAGACACAGTATAAAATCAGTTAACTGATAATTTAAGAAAATAATAATTTAAAGTGTGCCCGTAATTAAAATCTAGGTCTTACCCACATCACTCAAACAGTCACACAAACGTTCCGCTTTCAAAATTCCTGTCTTTTCTTTTGTGTGGCTTTTAAATGTATTTTGCCACGATTTGAGGCTAAACATAAGGTCTTTAAATTGCGAAAATTTCAACCGACCCCTTCCAGTTTTCTGAAATCATGTATTGAAGGAATGAATGAGAACTGTGAAAAGCCAGAACACAAACATTATATACGAATACACTACACATTACGCTAGCTGCTAGCAAACGAACGTACATCCATTGCAATAATCACTTGTCGACACACATCTAAGGTAGCACAGCTCTTGATGTAATCTAAACAAAATTAAATGCAAGTACACAATTATAATACACAAAACCAGAAAACGTTTTGCAATTAGTTAAAAACTTTATACTATCCTATGGTACATAATATCCTAACTTATATGTGAAATATCATAATCACCGTTAGGTAAGCAAGCCTCCAAAAGCTCTTGTAATTCAAAGGCACTTATTGTCCTGTGTTCATCCGCCAGTTGAAGAAAAACAGCTTCGTATTGCTGGAAATTTTGACTTTCAATAATTGGAGACGCCTACCAAATGTCCATTCACAAAACAGAGAGTACAATATGCATATTGAATCATTGTATTATTATGTCATTCAATATTCAATATACATTTATTTTGTCAGCGTTATTTAACAAAGGTTTCGTTAGTTTGTGGTACTAAAACGTTAAAACATACCTTCATTATGGCTGACTTATTCCAGGAAGGTGTCCTATCAATCGCTCTAGGTAATACAAATTAAATTTCGATTGAACTTTTAATTTTATAACTCTAAACTTTAACGGCATTACAACTTTAAAATACTTTGTAAGAATACAACACAAAAAATACGTTTGATGTTTCAATTACAAGCCCAGTTGAATACTTGGAAAACAACCGCTTCCTCCAGCTTGAAGTTATAATAGATTCCGGCTACTAATGAAGCATTTATTACTAGTTCAATAATTTATACGTTCTTACCTAAGTTTTATAACCTTATTTGAGTAAATTCTGAAAGTAAAAGACGCTTCTTGGCCAGGTTCAAATGTCGTTGGTAGTAAGATGTATGCGCCCTGTTCCAGTTTACACCGTTGGCTCACCTAATTTAACACGTGTAAATAATTTACAATAGAAATAATGTACAATTTGGTAGTATAAGATTTTGCTAATGTATTACCTACCTGCCTACTATTTGTATACTGCGAATTAATCAGGCTTTTATTCTTCTTGAAGAAATTTTTTTGGACGAAATCTGAGTTCTTCATCACTGGATAGAGAGTAAAACCGATTACCTGGTACAACATAACGATATTATT
>CM056170.1:23521013-23603605 GCA_029691765.1 Entomobrya proxima | reverse complement strand
AGATGTATTATTGTATTATTAGATGCTGTTTGTCTAAGTAACCACCTTCAAATTGTGACATAAAAGATCATTATGCATACCAAAATATTTTTTGAATATGCAATAATGATGCATTCGTCGAAGTACTTGGAATAATATTGCTACTTGCATTGCACTTGAGTACGTTGTAAAAAGTTGCATATAGGTTTAGGTACATATAAATTATTACTATATTTATTTATAGTATATATTCGAAATAAATGTTCGTAATAAAGCTCATGTAAAATCGTATCACATTTTTTCGAACAACATTTAGCTATCCATAGTGATTCGTTCTTCTACAACTTTAAATTAAAACTGAGGAAAATTGTCTTACTCTTGGATCCATAATGGCATGCTGACTTAGAGATAGCACCACTTCATCACTGTTGCTAAGCAGCAAATAAAGTTGAGGGTTTACATGAAATGTATCTGAAATATAAAATATAGAAATCTTTTGTGAATGTTAAAGCAGTAGCTAAACTACATATAAACATACGACTATAAGCAGTCGTAAAGGGGACCCGAGTTATGGTTTTATAAAATTTGACCACACAGGAGGATGGAAGATGCTGGACTGTTGGGGTATACACTGGAGGTACAGAAATCCTTCCCGAATACATAATTTTAAACCTTTATTATGAGATCACGCACGGAACTACCGACAGCAGCATCCAAAGAGATCAACTGCTCGTAGATTTATGTGTAGATATTTAATATTTTAATATTTTGTGAGTTTTGAAATTCTTCTGGGAAATCGTTTTAAAACTAAATCAATTTTAAATCAAACATAAATTTCTGGTTTTGCTGCATCATCATTCATATTCTAGGGTGACTTAAAAATGCACAGCACGGTTTCTAAATTTCTTTTATGTATTGATAAAAATCACCCACACGAAACTTCAATCGATGTTCACACATTTAAAACTTTGCAATGAAAAAGCAATCCCCCGAAGTCGTGTGATGTGAAATTGAGTTTTTACGACAAATTTCCTCCAGTCGAGTTGAAGCAAAGCTTTTGAGCCTATTTTCTGCTAAATCAGAAAATGGCCATTCAGAAGCATGTACTACTTCAACAGAGTTTAATCATCAATCACAGTTAACCAATTTAGCTAAAGCTAACAAATATTACTTGTATACCACCGTTATTCACATTTCAGTAGAGAGTACCCCAAGTACTCTACTACATTTATTGTTTAAATCTGATAACCTACCTGTATTATTTCGACATCCACCAGCGGTAACACCCTTTATCCATGAACCTTGATACTGGCGAACGTTCCAAGGCGTTTTGTCTCGCATAGTGATTTCACTCTTACTTGTCTCCTGATCAAGATGAACCACTTCCATATGCGTAAACGTCTTGTGGAAATCGGCGTAGGGCATCCTGTAGCCATTTATAAAATACAAAGCTTCTTAAAATAGCTAGAAGTTGTCAATTTACACGTCAACCGACAGTGACGCTGTGTTGGAAATTCCGGAAAACAGACTGCACGTTATGAAATCGTAGAAGCAGCAGAAACTATTTGTCTGTATTCGGAAGTTTATATGCATAGTACAAACTTTAACAAACAAGAACTAATGCTTCTATTGAATGTTCAACTTATTCTATTTTAACAATTCCTCTTTAGGATTGTTTGATTGTTTTCGCAGTAAAAGCCAAAAACACTTGTACCGTGTATTTTATAACTTTTTACATATAGGTAAGTAATATCATAATAAGTCTAAATAATTTATCATTAAATAAAGTGACTCAAACGCGCCAGCCAGCACTATTAAAAATACCTTAAAAGGTTTACACTACGCATTAACTAATGTTTAGAGAAAACATTCTTACCAAAATTCTCCTTCTGCCAAATTCTTCACACCTAACCTTTCCATCTCCTGGGGTACTTCATCCCATTCTAGACTGGATTTTGACCACGCTCCAATGTATTCTGCTACAAGGCCGGGTGCTTGCAACTTCACAAGTTGAACTGGCTCGGTCCCATATCCTTCCACCTTATTCAAATAAGAATTTATGAAATCGACCATACTAGAACATCGGAGGAAATAGTGGCCGACCTTAAGAGTTGTATTAGCATGTGGCATATCTATTTTAAGAACTAATTTGAAGCTTAAATAATTATAATTTTATTATCTTTAGTCGTTAATTCTCGTCAAAAGAGCTTTAGAGCCAAATAGTTAAGGACCGCGAACAAAAATACCAGTTATAGCTAGTTGATCATGTGAATGTAAATGAAGTAGACACCCGAAGGCGCTATCATATCCGTACTTTTTAACAGCCACAAAGTATCATGACATGTTCATACAATTTTCAATCGATTTTTCCATTTATTTTGGCCATTCAGGTATTTTCGGATTTCAACCTACATATATTCAACAAATAATTTCAAAAATTTCTAAACAAGTACATTAGAAACAAGATTTCATGATTTAAAGCTGGTACGCATCTAAGATTTTTCGCTCGTCAGGAATCCGTGCTCATTTCGGCACTTGCATGGCAGAAGAGAAATTGTGGTGAACAATTTGAAAAATTCGTTTTCGCCAAGTTTTCGTTTCTGGGTACGCATCAAAACTACTGCGAACGAAAACATCAGCTGATGATGTTTATAAAGTTTTCAAAATACTTGCTGCATGATGATGACAGAAAACTACTTTTTAAGAATTAATTTAATTTTTTAGATGTCTAATTGATAATTTGATCACCTAAAATTTAAATAATTAACTAATTAATCAGTTTTAAATAGTTTTGTAGTAGTTAATTTAGCGGTAGGCGGTAGATCTATTATCACCACTGAGCAATCATGACACCGCACCGCAACTTCTTTGTTGCCATGCGCTACTTCGTTGCCACTCCGCTCTCATCACATGTTGTTCTGTACACTTTTTCGTGTGAAAAAATAGGGTAGCCGTTCGTGTAAGTTTCGTCCGAAAAAATATTTTTTCGTCACATTTTCAGTTCCGTTCCATTTTTGGAGTTTGATGCGTACCTCCGAAGTGAAATACTGACGAAACTTGTCCGAACGCCGAAACTTGAGCGAAATGAGTTAGATGCGTACCAGCCATTAACCGTAAACTTAAGGAATAAAACCTCAAGTTTTGTCCTGTCCGGCCTCAAAGTAGGACTAGATCTGAGATCTGACAAAAAGTAAAATCACGATTTTTCGTTAACTGAATTTTTATATTTGATGTATGAAAATTTTGGTTTGATTTGGGTGTCCCCAAAACTCTGGTAAAAATTCAGTGAACAGCCAATTCCAATAAAAAATATTCAATTATGGAAGAACCATACAATTTCTATCATGGCAAATATTTCTATATTGTATTTCCAAATTTTCAAAACTATATGTTTAAATTGTGATCTTCAAAAATATAAAATTTTGTAGTATTAAAATTGTAAGTTTGTAATTTTAAAAATACAAATTTGAATAGTCAAAATCAGTCTATGGACTCATTAATTGTACAATCAAAACTAAAAATACACGTAAGTGTCGACTCGACTCAAAAATTGAACTTCGTCGCGAAGAAATTAACAACCACAATGTTTTAGGCTCCGTAAGTCCATAGGTCGTCCCTATGAGTTATGGGAGCTAAAGCAGTCAGGTAGTTGGACAATGAGATGGACTGGGCACGGCTGATGGACGGATTATTTACAATTTATGGAGCTCGTATGGAGATACTATAATATTATCTATTTTGTTACATACCTTTTCAATTGAGTGAACCCGATAGTTGAGAGCAATTTGAATCCCGTTGGCTAATTTGCCAGATGTATTTCGGGGCTAAAATTAAAAAAAAAACGAGTGCGAAGTGAAAATAGTAAAAATCGAATACCTTTATAATGCTGCAAAGCACCAACTTATCAACAATTAACGTGGATATATTCTTTATAGTGGATGGAAGAACCACACTGCGATAATTTAATATGCATTCAAACAAATAAGCATTGGGATTTTCATTATAATTACATAACATCTCCGTTTTAATGCAAATGTCAATTTTTTCCAAATTTTCTATCACTTTTCAACTTCTTTTTAAGTTGAAGTTTTTAGGTTTCTTGAATGTCACGATACTCTTGACATAAAGGTAACATGGAATATGAATGTAATGATTTCAAGTGAATCTTAACCGACTAATCGAGTTTTCGCAAGGTTTACCTGTGTTGTTGACTGAATACAGACAGTAATTATGGATGTCATTTGCAGAAGCTTACTTAATATTCTACAACATGAAGTTGGATCTTCACGAAGTCGAATACTTTCTGTTATTCCACCTGTCAAGTCTGCAAATCCATCAAGAGTTGAGCCATATTTCAGAGCTTCGTAGGAACCATGAAGTCTAAAAAAACAATAAAATTTATGCTAAATAATTTCGTTCTGTTGGCTTTGGCCCTATGTCTAAAACCATTATTATGAATATGGAATGAATGAAGATTTTCAAAAAAGTTCTAAGCATATTGTTGACAGTTTGTTTTTATTTCCTGTGAAATGAAATTTACTGAAATTCTAGATGATACTCACTTGGCATAGGCCTTTTCAAGAAGACTGGCCCAAAATTGGTCGGAATGCTGAGAATGTAAAAATACAAGTCTTCCATTTACAGTTGGTAGCCTATCATCAACCAGCACTTCCCTCCATTCCCCGCACCACCACAGTCGGAATCTAAAAATCCCTGCGTAGTCATCTGAACTTTTGACTATGTCTCTGTCGCCGAATTTTTGGTCCGCTGGAACGACACGGTGGAACAGTTTCTTGTATAACCACAAGCATCCAAGACAAGATACCATCCATCGATCACCTAAATTCAAAAAATATAAACCTCACGAAAAAGGAGCACAAAATGATAGACGAAAATGAAAATGATGTGTTTTATATTGATTAGAACTAGGTTCTCGCAAACTCAATAATGAACCATTAACAAATAATTTGTAGCAAAGAAAAGAACATTGCTATCGTCTTCAACCTTATCTTGAAATTATACATCATTTTGATATCCTACTTATATACGCTATGAGTTGCATAATAAGTTTCATTTTGACCGTTGGAGCTGTGGTTAATTTTGTGGTCAGCTTAATTTTTCCATTGACTGTGTATCAGTTTTTAAAAATTTGTATCGATTTGTTTTATTTTTTTAGCCAATCAGAAGTAGTCTTCGAATGAAGAAGTAGTTTGGTTTGTAATAATTCACAAAAAATAGCACTGGTAGATTCTGTACTCAATAGAAAGTTTATCTTGTAGTGTGACAATAGATATGAATTGTCATTAACACGCCTAGCATGCTTACATGAAAGGAATGTTCAATTTGAAAAATATTGCAGAAATCAAAGAAAACATAAGTACATGTGAGTCTGAATCTGAAACCGCAACTTACCCAACTTCCCTGGTGCAATATCGAAAGACTGAGAATTGCCCGATGCAACGAAAACAGGGTTGCTTGTTAGTTCCTGCAGACAAAAGGAAACAAACAAATCAAAAAGTATCATAATATGCAATTTAATTCCAGGATTTGTTTCTCGTTTACTCAAGTCAATTACAGTATATTATAATTCTTGTTTGGCTCTATGGTCCGAAAAATTCTACCACGTGCATTGTATTGCTTGTGAGCACGCACGCTGCAAATTACAGATTTCAGTTCAGCTATTGGCATAAAAATTGTCCTTCGTTATTATTTATCCAATTTGGAACCCTGTATTAAGCATGGTAAGTTACAGTTACAAAAGTGGTGTTTTCATTTTTATTTTATAGTTTCTAAGAATAAGGAAATGGATGAACAATGCGCCACGGAGATGCGCTGGAGTGCACGCGGGCGGTGGAAAAGTGACAACGTGCATATAAAATCCTATGCTTAATTTTAGGTAAGTCTTTCAGCATAAATGCACGTTACGTGGTGGTGGATACTGAAAAATGGTTCACTCATGGTGATGGTTCACTCAAATTATGCAAACGCTTATAGAATAGAGAATCACTATGGAAGTGGAAGGGTATAAGGCTATCTAGCAATCAAACATAAAAAACTTTCAGTATTGTCTCAGTGTGGAACCAAGTATCAGAAATAGTCTACATGCTTATTTTTATGATAATTAATTTCAAGCATGCATGTACATGCTTCGAAAATTGCAAAAGTAGCCTTGGTCTTGCACATCATTGACTTCATATTTTCATTGCAAACGTAATGGTTCAAATTGGTAAGTTTTTACCTAAATGACGAAAGCACAACAGTGCAACATTTTTTCTTCAAGAAAGTGCTAATATTATGCACTTTTCAGAATCGGCCAGATGAAGCATTTCCTAAGCGTAACTAGTAGTCAATAATTTCTGATTGACAAATGGCAAACTACAGTTTAAGATGTAACGTGCATTTTCATTGCACTCATTCAATTCAAATACGGTGAGCTTTTATAGAGTATGATTGTTGGATACCCTTACATCATTCCATATTCCATTGTGATTCTCTCTTCTATAAGCGTTGAATATTATGCCAAAACATTTTTATCCTGACTTAGAGTGCCTTTAAATGTATGTCGAGTCATTTTGTATACCCTGGTTGTTATTTGGCTGCCAACTTACGCATCATAGCCATAACACCTTAAACGATACAACTTTTTAAGATGCTTTCAATGTGGCCTAAAAATTCATTTATTGTAATTTGTACCATTTTGTCCGATTACAATTTTTAATTTGCTACTTGCACCTTCCTACTGCATCACCGGCATCGCAACTACTATATATGTTACTACTACTATATATTATGCACTGATCGTAGCTGCTACAGAGTAACACACAAATTTAACTTTCTTGTGCTCCGTCAGAATTACATTTCAAAAGATTGTTAAAATTCAATTTCTTACCTTTGGTCTCTTCCAATCAAATTGAAAGGGTGGAGTTTGATGATAAAACACTGACGATTGCATTGCTGGAAACTCGGGATCCTCCCAAAAATCACCCCGTTTTAAGCACAAATTTTTAATTTTCTCATAATCACTTACAGGCATTTTGAACAAATATAATGGAGATGAACGTTGCGTTGCGTGCGTCCTAACCACTAATTTCAAATATTTAAACTTAGAAAACTTTGCGAATAATCTACCTTCATACAATTCCAATTAGTATATTTGAAAATTTGGAAAGATCGCATTTAGTGATGGCAAAAATCGAAAACTAATCGCGATTAATCGCGATTAAACCGATTTTTGTCTAGACGTTTTATCCAAAAATCGGAAACGGTTTGGTCGGCGAAAAAACGTTTGTAAACGTTTTTCACGAAAATCGGATCGGAATCGCGGTTAATCGCGATTTTTAAAAACTGGTAATTTTATGGGTGCGGGGTTAACAAAACATGCAAACTTGATTACCATGTAGGTCAGCAACATCATTACAAGGCAGATATACACCAATTATTTGGGTTTATTGTGTGACTCGACCATTTTTTATTACCTTTAATTCTCTTAATTTCAATTTGTAAAGCTGTAAATATAATTTGTGACATCAGTCCTGTGATTGGCAAAAATCGAGATTTTATCGATTTACAAACGTTTTAAACACTAATCGGATCGGAATCGAAATTGTTTTGGAAAATCGAATCGGTTTTTCCGATTATCAAAACGTTTTTATCAAAAATCGGATCGGAAATCGTTTGGAATCGCGATTAATCGTTTGCCTTCACTAATCGCATTCGAGTTGTTGACCATACTAGTCCATGGGATAAAGCAAACCACTTTGGGACACAGAATTTTGATTATGAGTACCGACCACTTCAGCCGTTTTCGTAATACGTACAAAGTTCAGTGGTTCCGTGAATTCCTGCGACCAATAATAGTTTTTATCAATAAACGACAAGACAATTATAAAATAATACCAATTTAGTAACGAACACTTAAGCTCTATTCTTTAGAATTGATGTTTTTGGTTGAAAACCAAAAAGCTTCTACGGGGAGACATGTATGCAAAGTTTGGCGGAATGATGTCCGGTGAAAAGCCTGACTGCACACAATACTATTTTACCACTGTGACAAGTCACTATATATTGGCAGATTTAAATGCTACTTTTAAATTGCAAATTCTTTAACGAGTAAGATCCAATACCGCTTTCCTACACTGACCTTGTCGGTTTTTAAAGGTAGTAATAGTGTCTTAATAAAGTACAATAATGTTTTGATAGGGGATAATGGTGAATCAATCGGAAAATAAGTAGACTTGATTACTCAGAAAAAGAGCACATAATTTATTTCCTGTCACATGCGAATTTACCAGAGTTCCTCGAGCAAAGGACGCCTAAGCAAAAAGTTTCAAAGCATCCCCCAAGCACAGATAGCAAAAAATTGTACGGAGTTGGTTTTTTGTAATTATTTCAAGCAAAAATGATAATTAAAACCAATAATAATAAATACAAACTATGAACTACAAATATGTCGCGCTGACTTCCTTGTTTAACATACTTATTCCCTACTATCCCTACCAGCAATATTCAAAAACTACAATCAAGTCACAATGCACAAATGCCAAGCACTCCAATTCGTTAACGAAAATATAAGCCATCATGCACGAGATACTATCAAGATACTATATAGATTGCATTGCGCGCACTATCTGATTGTTGCACATTTTATTAAAACATGACGATGATGCTTTCAGCCTTTAAAAAGTCAGCCTTCGTAGTCGATTGTTGCAGAGAGTAAAGTGTTCATGTCATGTCATATGTACATTGTACATTAGGGCTATAAAATAATGAGGTGTAACGAAGCAAACAACGAACTCGCGGAAGGCATACAGACGTGTGTAAAGTAAAACGTTTGCATGTCTTTGCGTAGATTGCACTAGAGACTGGCAAATCTTAAGTTAGCGACGAAGAAAAACATTTTTTACCTAGTGAGAATATGTCGCTAACATACATCGTTTTTTCGCTATTCTGTTTATTGTGTACTTATTTGGCATGCGCTAACCATTCGTACATCAGTTCACTTTGTTATTTACTGCTGACTGATAGAAAACATTATGCACACTACGCGTAAAAAGGTGTAACTCATTCGAGGTGTAAATACAGAAAAGGGTTAATGCGAACTGTGGACTCTAAAATTCTATTCCTATTACGTCCTTAGGTTCTTAATGTTACGTTAAAGTTGTAGTGTACGATGTTGTTAGTATACGAGATTTATGCAAATTCAAATATGTATGTACTAGAAACTTATCAAGTACTTAGTGTCCCGTGAATACAAGCCCATGCATTCACAAATGTGCACGTTGAATCTTAAGATTTT
This sequence comes from Entomobrya proxima, assembly GCA_029691765.1. NCBI lineage: Eukaryota > Metazoa > Arthropoda > Collembola > Entomobryomorpha > Entomobryidae > Entomobrya > Entomobrya proxima. The sequence continues at coordinate 23,594,331 of CM056170.1, read as the reverse complement.
ACCACTTAAAAACTATGAGTATTCACATGTAAAACCAAAGTATTCATTCATTATACATTAAATTAATGACAAACAAAACTATGGTTCATTAATAAAAACGTTATGGTGCGTAAATTAAACATGTAGCGACGCAACTGGTGGTGTTCATATTTAGTTCTTTCTCGGAATTAGCCTTTGATTCAACTATTCAACGTAAGTTTATTGATGAAAATTATCGTGTTGTAAATTTAATAAAACATGTAGACTCTAGCGGAGTTTGTTTTACAAGTTTGAAAATTTTCATTTTGAAAAGTAGTAAAAGTTATAATGACAATCACATTGTGATTCCAATTGGGCTACAATCAGCAGTTAAAAGAAAACCAAAATCTCGATGTTCCAATTTTTGTCCTTTAAAAGGAACTGTTTATAGTTTGCATTCTTTACATTTCAATCTGCGCTGGTATTTGCAAATATGGATGCACAATTGGAAAGAAATTGGAAGCTGAAATTTTTGTTTTTATATTTCACCGACTCAAAACTTGACATCAACCATAAATGCAAACGCAAAATCCGTTATGTTCAGTTAATATAATTTAAGATTAGTATTAGCTTGTAGTGCATACTTCTGATGGTATGGACTTGATTATCAGTATGAAATGTAGATGCATCATTAAGGAAATCATTCAAATTCGCATAGTTATACATCTCATAACTGGTTATATAGTAGTTTTTTAATAGGTGCATACATATATATGTAAATAACAAGAGTAATATCATAAAAATAGTATATGTTTCGACAGTTAACATAGAGCAAAACCGTGAATTTCATAAAAAATATTTAGTCTTTGAAAAACACAAGTTATTGTTTTATAAGTAGGTAGTAAATAAAACACTAAGGCGGATGGATGAATAATACAAAATAAATTATAGCAAACCAATCAGTAAACCATTATTTAATATGTCGTGCATGTTATTTTGTACATAATGAAAAATTATATATTTCCAAGTGTATATGTACAATTTGCAATTCGTCTTTGGTTATTCCAGCTTGAAGAACATAAAGGCAAGTCGTTTTAATTGACTTTGCCTTAATTTGTTCTGTTTACTTATACAATATGATATAATAATATATAAAGCTTTAATACAGTGTAAGACAATAAATTCAAAAATCTGGTATGGTTACTTTTCATGTTTAGTTCGTTCTTTGCATCATCTGAGTACTTAATCCTTATACAAAATTTATACAGCCGATATTTATTTTACCAGCCGTTATTAAAGTATTTTACCTGTCTTTATAATAACTTATTTAATTGACTACATTTCACGTCACCCAATATAACATGCATGAATCACTGAAATATTACAACTTTCTTTGTTCTTCGTCAAGTACAGTAATTTAAGCATATTACTGGGCATTTGCCTGAGTAGAGACGTGGATGTTTATAAAAATACAACTGAACCTTTAACGCCATCTTGACAAGTCAAATTTAAAGCATTCAAATTTACAGGATTATTAGATAACCTGATAATGTTACTAAATTATCGCACAAATAAATTATTCATTTATCTTAAATATTTAAACTATGGTTACTACTTACATCTATAGTTTTTGTGCGCAAAGCATCAGTTAAGTATAAAATGTTTTTAAAAATCTTTTAAATAAATGGTATGGAAACCAAAGTTTAACGTAAGAACCAAAGCTTCCTTGCGCATCAAAAGTAAACGTGCCAGAAAAGAAGGTAAGTACAGGAAAACAGGATATATGAAATTTGCGACCATTGAGACCAAAATGTGAAGACAAAATGGAAATCCTGAATTTCTAATATTCACATTTCAGTTAATCAAAAACTGGAAGGTTCTGAACAATAACTTTGAATTTTGACAAAAAATGGACTTCGGACTCGTTAATTTAGTAAAAAAATCTCCTAAAATTGGGAAAATTCGAACTTCACTATTAAGGATCCTGTTTGGCGCAGTAAGGTACTTCAAAATTCAGCTTAAATAAATATAATTTGGTTTTTTAATTATTTGCTACTCAAAGAGGCTCTAATTTTTGAACGACTTGACTGATGACTGAATTCAATTCCACCACACTGGGTGCACAGTTAGTATACCTACTATATTATGTTCTTTCAAGGCCCAAACGAAAACTTTAGGGTGGGTCATTTTTTTTTACAAAGAAACTGTTTGCTATACTTATATTGCTAATGGTGTATTATCATTTTTAATTTTATCGATAGCTATACTTGCTGCCACCATCAATATTCAGCCTCGAGTAGTAATGTGAAGCATAAATACTATTCTGGTTTTGATGTGGAGATGGAATCGGAAACCCGCACTGACTGTCCGTGTCATCCGTTCCATCACCAGTCCCGCGTATTCGTGGCGCTCCCCTCATTACCGAATCGTCATTACTGTTATTCTCGCTGTCACCTGTTGCATCATTGTAGACATGGTCATTTTGGTCATTTCTATAGCCTCTGTTAATGTAAGCTCGAAAACTTTTTAAAACCCCACTTTCAGCATCACCCCTGCTAGGCGTCCCTGCCTGTGCTGCAGCTAAAGAATGCAAGTGAGTAAAATGTTTTTTATACTTTTGATCTGCTTGCTTTAAATAGCGACTATTTTTCTGGTCAGTCATTTTTGTTCTTTCATTTCCTGTAAGGGATGGAATGCCACCAGTCTGTTGTGTTTGGCCATGTTCCGTCGGTAAATACTTTGGAACAAAAAAGTTCAATTTGTGGCTTAATCCACCTTCTTGATGTTGTTGCGGAGTTCTACGCTGTTGTTCATGAAGATGATATGGTGCCGCTGCTTTTCTACTTAATTCGTCAATATAAAAGAGAGGTGACTTGTTTCTACTACCACTGCCACTTGTACCACTAGCAGAGGATGAGTAGTGATATGCACTTAGTGGATTATGGTTGTACTTTTCATCCCTGGCGAAAGTCACACATCGCGCAATTTTGGAAGCGCACTTATCCACTACGCTGGATCGAATGGAAAACATGAGGGGAATAATCAGACTTGGGACCAGCGCGATCATATACAGATATTCGAGAACGAAGCTATTCGCCAAGTAGGAGAATGAGCAAGTAAGACAGGCAGTAAGTAGGTAGAGGTGAAAGGGCGTCCAGCAAATAGTATTTACGGCAACGATCATTGTAAACGTAAGGCGATGGTGGGCTTGCAGTTTTCGGTGCCAACGGTACATGATCTTAGGATCCTGTGCGGCAGGTTTTAGAACTGTCAAGAAAAACATGTATAGAACTGGAATGAGTGCCACATTGCAAAAATAAAAGCCGCTAACAAAGCGGAGGTAGTCGTCACTGAATTGGTGTAAGAAGATGCAAAAGCTAAAATTTGTCTTCCAGCCGGCCAACGGAAGCGCACCAAAAATGGCAGAAGGTAGCCAAATCGCCAGCAACCATAGAGGAACGGTACCTATGAAAATACAAGAGAACCTAATGGTCAATAAAATATTTATTTGAGTACCATTCTCATTTTTGCATGAGAGACTCTGTTTGGTTTTACCTCTTGCCATACTGGAATAATTTGAGTAGGTTAAATAAGAAGCTAGTGTCCTATCGACGGCCAATGAAACCAAGTGTAGGGAAATAGCAACACTCAATGCGATCAGTACACTGTTCACAGTCAAACACTCTTTGCCCTGATCTTCGAATATTCTATATTCCCCCAAAATGAAGAAGGACAGAGAGACTTGGGAGTATAAAGTTAAAAGTCCAAGCAGTAAGTAAGCCACAAACAAGCTGTGAAGTAGTCCCTGTGTACTTTGTGGCAATATGTAAAATCCTTTCCTGGCTCCCACAGAGGATATCCAACGATTACTCCTTATCATTGTGATAATCGCCAGAACGTTAAGGAACACGATAAGACAAGCTATCAAAATCTTTGGCAACGCAGTAGACAAAAATGTCTCCGCGTCTACTACTGGTCGATCGCGCTCACGGAAATACATGTTGTGGTTTTTGCTACCGGTGATTGTTATTATGGTACTCTCAATCCCAGGATTAGAGGCCGTTATTATTCCTGTATTATTGAAATAGGTTGTCTGGCCAGTAGCAGCATTATTGGAGGCAGCGAAAATCATATCACTATAAATAGTTCTATTGCCACTGTAACTGTCCGCATTGAGTTTACCTTCAGGTTTACCACTAAACAGTAAAGAACTGGAGGAGTTTAGAAGCGAGAATAACTCTGCAGATGTGTTTCTCCGAATAATTTGAGCAGTTTTGGAGGATCCCACTGGAGTTACCGATGTAACAGGAGGTTCTTTTGCCCCTTGGTCGGCAGCCTTGACAGTTAAAACACAGAATCGGAAATTCTTCGAGTACAGATTGCATCCTGCTGTCAGGGAGACAGTTTCCCAATAGTCGAGTATCAATGACATGCACATTATGAGACTGCGTTGTAATGTGCTGATCAGGGTAAACTATGTAAGTACATATAAGAATGACGATGATGACAATGGTGTTGGTGGAAACGGGAAGTAGGGGAAACCAAAAATGCTGTTTAATAGCACTCTGACTGTAGGGGCGTCTCGCATTTCCCACTAGTTTTTGGTCGGGGTCGGACTGCGAGACGAGAAGCATGTACAAAGACTTTTATCATGAATCTAGCTACTTTGAAGTTGTTCTGGTAGACTGGGTCTTGCACTGCATCTGCTGTAGAACTATAGGGGCACTTTGAGAGATGAGAAATATTTTTATGCTGATTTGATAATTTGATTAGTAGCATACATGCTCTTGTACTAACAATGTTCGTAGGCTTTAGCCTTGATAAATACATGGATTATTCAATAATTTATAAGTTTTATTATCCCAATATATCAATTTATCAAATACACACACCAATCTAACTATTGAATTTGACGAGCAAAAAAAGCGTAGTATTTCTTCATCTGCTCTGATCAAAAAGTTTGGTTCTTGATAGTTGGTCGTAGCAGACTATATTGGTCAATTTTGTTTAGTATGATTTTTAAAATCACAAATTTTCACCTCTAGGTTAGTTCTAGTTCAAATGGAATGGAACATCTTGTTGAACTCATCCTGAACCTTTTAAAATGGAACAAGCACAACATTTATCTGCCACCATTTGCACTTAATTTCAACATGAACTAAATTCTAGTGACTTTGATATTATATTTTCTTTAAAACGCTACTCCGACAGAGAGTCCCGTTCCTCGGCTTTTGATTCAAAGTAAAGCTCTGAACATCCTAGTAGGGAACGAACGCTGTTTGTAGATTTCACCCGCTTCCAAAAACCGATGAACGAAATATTTTATATCCAGTATTTATGTTAAGCGTGTATGTTTTATCCTGAATAACGTTCATAAACTGGCTTGAAATTCAAGCTAGAATGTTATATTAGCAAGCAATAACTTGATGTTTCTGTAGTTCACTGCTCAACAAACCAATAAACCACATAACTTGTTAATAAGTTCACTGAAGCTAGATCGATTCATTTGGTCGCACTTGGTGAACTGAAAAATAGATGGATGGTGTTTGAATGGCTGTTGCTCGTACGCTGGGGACAGGAGTAATGTAACGAAAAATGCTGTCCAGCAGAAAATAAAAGAAAATGACAGTGGCAGCAGACGGCAAACAGGATGCGGGGATATTAATGTGAACCAGCTTCTCTGTAAATAAGTTTGGTTGGGGAACAAAAAGAGGAGTAGAATTAGAGCTTTGTGGTTTTGAAGCGAGACTGGCGAGACGAGAGTAATACTACGTACTAAGCAGCAGCAGTCAATTTTATCACCGGTGAATAAGGGTTGCGTCTGCGGAGTAGAGATACAGTTTATGAAGATTATGCCACGTGCGTAAAAGGAGGAAGTAGTAGAGACGCAACATAAAACATTAAAGCACAAAATAGAAATTCAGTTTTTGAGTCAAATATAAATCAATGTGCAAACGGTGTACCTAAGTAGCCATAAGTAAACGTGTGTAAACACAACATTTGGTGGGGAACGCAAAATTAGCATTTATTTTATTAATTGTACAGATTAAAATACGGGCTTAACGAATGCAGGCAGTAGCATTTATTTTATTGTTTAAAATCCGAAGACTTTCATCGTTTATTCCATTCATTATACATTCTCATGAAACATATATTTGATTTTTTTATTTTTGCTTATTACTTTGAAATCTTGAACCGAACGCTAGTGCAGTACACTCTAGCTATTATAATGGACACTGAGTTTTCAAGTTAAAATGGAAACTATTTGAAGAAAATTGCAAGTTGTCTTTAAAAAATGCTCCTTACGATTTGTGCTAGGGCTGGTGGATATACTCGTATATATAAAATATAATTTGTATTAAACACGAGTGATCATGTAAGGAAAAGCGGGTCTGGACTTTCTATTGAAAACATATACACCATGTGTGCTTGAACCTTTTCCCCAACTCGTAATTAGACAGACAGACAGACGAGCAGTGAAAATTCGTTGTAGGCAAAACACTGCCAAGAATATAACTACGTATATGTAGGCTGTCGGAATTAACAATTTTTGGACTATGCTAACAGTCATGCCATTAAAAACTTGTTTTGGAGGAACAAAGGAAGCTAGTTGCATACACACTCCTACATTTCAGGTATGCTTGACTCCGTATTTTAAAAAAGTCATCACAATCAAATTAAACCTTTCCTGAAGGTTGTATCGTTCCCGCCTTATTATTCCTGAAAAGATAGTTTTTACATTTTGGCTACCATAATGTAACATTCACAATTATAAGTATACCTATCAGTTTTTGTACTGAAACGATAGATGACAAACTCGCCTTGTCGTTTCTAATAAAAATATTATATACGTTTCAACCGTTTTAAACATTATAATGATAGAATATCAGGTTAAGTGAACCACGTATTATTGCCTAATAACTATGTGTAAATAATTTTAACAGGATCAGCAAGCATTCACAAGAGATTCCCAATACCTTTATATTTACAGCTCAGAGAGCATGCATGAAGAATGAAGTAAGCCTCAGGCCGACGGCGATTATTACACCTACTCACCCCATATTACGTACAAAACCCGCTGGTCCGAAAAATGAGATAAGATGCTCATTGAATCACCACTCTATTAACACGTAGTAATCTTTATATTAAAATAATAAACGCCAACAAACTGCAAAAAAATATGTTTTCATAGTATGTGTCACAGAAAATAATTCTGGAATTTAGCTGACTGAACATTAATGAAAAATGATGTGCTAATTAGCCTTCAAATTAATTTAAAATATGCAAAGCACATCATAAGATCATTACGAGAAAAGATGCAAAATTATCTCACCTGATTTTTATTAGTTAGTTAGATTAGTTAAGCGCAACGGTAAACATTAGCCACCAGAAAAGATGAAACAAAAAAAGTTTGGTATTTTGGGATTTAGTAATTTCGGCAACTTCACACTTGAAATGCTTACTTGTAAATTTGAAATACTCTAAAAGCAACATCTTTCCCTTGCAAAGTGTAATATTAACAGTTCAGAATGTTCAAGGATACTACTGATGAGGATGATGAACTATTATGATCTGATACGATTAATGCGATTTTTATATAAAGATTCATTCATTGGCTTTATTCATTCTTTCATTGATTCGTTATTCGTATATCTGGATCTCTATCCGACATGTTTTTTTCAGCCAGCCGTAAAAACCCATCATGCACTCATGCTATAAATATTGAATAATATACACACACAAATATAGTGAATACGAAACAAAAATTGTTTCGATTCAAGCATATAGATAGAACCTTTTTTACCTCACAATTCTTTCATTTGAAAATTACACAATAATCATAAAAATTATTTAAATTCACCCTTTTAAATAAATATAGGTAATCATAAGCATAAGCGATGAATGAAATCATTCATTCATTCACATTACACTGGCTAGGTACATCATAAAAATTTAAACATTAGTTGTATTATTAGCGATAGACCGAAACTTATACGGTAAGTTTTTATTGTACCAAGTATTTGGGGTAGATTAATATCATTATGTCATATAATATTTGGAGTCTGATATATAATGGAAGACTGCAACAATGCAATACCCTTCCTATCGTGTATGAGCTGCTGTTAAAATACTTTGAACCAACGAATGGTATGCTGAAAGAATCAATAATATAGTAAACCTTTTTATTTAAGTGCAGCTGCCATTCGACTCTACATACATATAAACCTTGCAAATTATTCCTAGAATAGTAAAAGTTGAATAAAGTATACTTCGTTTTTACTACGACTCAACCACCTCATGATGTTATGTTTTAAGTGAAAAAAAAATGATTTTAGGAACTGAAGAATTTATTGAAGATTCTATATATAAACCATTTTAAGGTTGTGGTCTTGCAAACAATTGTTGCTTTTCACTTAGCTATGAAAAAAGAAGGATATAGAGTGTGCGAAATAAAAATAAAGTTGACTCTTAATTCTAAATAATGTTTGGCTTGTTTAATGATTGCTCTTGTTGCTTAGAATCTTTTCCTACCTGTTTTCTACTGTTTGTCGCTTTTGACATTTGCAAAAATTGCACATTGAGTGCAAACTAAACATTTATTGTTATTTAAAGGCTATTCCTCATCTTCCTTCTTTGGTTGATCGCAGTCACATAGCGATGCTCCATGACACGTGCTATTGACGTACAACATCTCAGGTCAAAAGATCAACGGGGTCTGCAACTATTTAGGTTGTCTCCAATCTAAGAGGACATTTTTTGGAAGTATGGTGGTACTATTCAACAGCATTACAAAAATAATGAATCGGGAAGAATTGAATGTGGGTGGTTATTCGGGATTTTATATTCATTAACTTTTGAAAGTTAAAATAAAAAATTACGTTTACCTCCCAGAAAGTTAATCAAGCTTTTATAAGATACTGTTGTTTATATCTCATTGTACGATGGTTCGAAATCTCATGAAATAATGTATCATTATATGCCAAATTAGTTGCAACACCTGATGTAGCGTATTGCCGGACGGACAGACAGACAATCAATTTTCATGACACTCAGCTTCATAAAAAAATTGTATAAAATTTTGAATTCAGCATGTTTTGAGAAGCAATGAAACTAGTGCAAACTTTGTGCATTGCCTGACCATTATATTCTTCATTAAAATATGTCTCTCACATCACATTGTACTATCGTATTCAGTCAATATTAGGAGGGAAAAATAGAAAGGGTGAAGTAAAATTATCTGGAAAGATGCGTCACAATATTCTATCTAGCATAACAACTGTTCTGGTTGCCCAGTTGTCTGTTATAATTTAATCATGTATGCATAATATGTGTATCCTCTATGAACTTGCCTAGGCATAAATTCATAAAAAACCGGATGTGACTCTATCGAAGACAAGAGTGCATGCGTGAAACATATATGGTGTACCTATGTATAATATTGTTGCGTACCTAGTAATAATACTGTGCCCAGCGACCAAAGAGTAAAGAGGAAGCTTAATATTTTTTAAAAGTACGCTTTCCTTTACGTGTCAGTCACCATCATCCGCTCGGAAGTGAAGCAGTAGGGGTACATAAATGAGTGGCTGATAGCGATGCTCAAAAGTTTAGGGCAGAAAGCTACTGACTTGTAAAACGGAAGTGCATTTTAGTATGAATGCATCCAGTCATTGAGCTTTCCGGAATTAATGAAACAACTAGTCTTTAGTCACCATGTGTTATACTATCTCCTCTTATTCAGTAGCGTAAGCGGCTTTTTTGTCTTTCTGTCTGTTGTCTGTCCGTCTGTCCTCATTTTTCCCAGTATAAGGACTTGCAGTTGTGTGCTGAAGCTTGGTACACAGGACATGATTTTAGGGTCTACGCTATATTTGGGTTCCATATAAATAGTCCCATAACTCCTTCAGGGTGCTGAGTCATAAGGAAAAATGTGTTTTACGTCATATTATTATTATTCTATAAACACACCGTAACATATTACGAATGACGCTAGAACGGTTTACAGATTACATTTTGCATAGCGTCTTTACTCACAAAGTATTTTTGAATTTTTGTCTGTTTTACATACTAAGCTTACGCTACTTTGGTACGTCGTATGTATCGGTTTATTTTTATTCAACGTTCGCTTGTAATTTTAAACTTCTGTTCATAGCCAGCTTGTAGCATTGACAGTCGAAACTTGAGTTTGAAGTAAAAGCTTCAGAATTACAAGTTGTAATTTACAACTGTGTGAATTATAACTGAAATGAAATTACATAATATTATATGATTTAGTACATGTAAGATCTCCTTGTTAACCATAGAAAAAGCCCCCGAAAATTCCCTGACACTTCGGAATTTTGCTGGCCGTTAACTCAGCAAACAAACTTAGCGAAGTTTCTTAGCTGACAATAACTTGATTTTTTAAAGTCTTCTGTACACTAAAATGGGTCAAAACATCATGCAAAAATTTTGCGATCATTGTTTCTCCGTAGTAAGGTGCTTTTTGCATTTTTTGGATATTAGAAAAGCGATATCAACATTAGCTAGCACTAAAGAGATACCAACTACCTCTCAATCTCAATTAGTTGGTATCTCTTTTTCTAACACCATAAATGTATGCATTTTTTATGTGTGCTAAATGTAAATATACTAGTATGTAGATAGATGCTTTTCCTGTCACAACTGCAACTGGAAGGGCTCATAAGCTCCTTATTTGTTTATTTAATAACCAATGCACTACATAGTTAAGGTTTATTTTTATAACAAATCAAAAATGTCAGATTCAAAGTGAAAGAGAAAGCTAACTTGGGAGTATGCATAATAACTCAGCTTACTAGAAATCTAACTGAACTATGAAAAAGTTTGATTTCGGTTTCAGCAGCATTTGACGCAGGAAAAACATTCAACAGTATTTAGCAGTACTTAATACAAGTTCTGGTGTAAGCAAACACTAAACCATGTAGCATGAGATACGAATTTATAGATTTCAATATTGTCCTGTCCTTTCATATGAATTTGCGTTACTTAAACTTACTAGTTTTTATGAAAACTGTTGGGCACAAGAAGAATCAATCGTGCTTAAACTTGTATTCATGTATATGCTCTCATTTTGTCATTTGTTTCCGGCAATGATTTTATCGATTGGCAACCGGTTCTGTTCCAGGTTAATGCATTTAAGTTTACACCCCTTGGCTCCCCGTACCTTTTTTCCCATATGAGTTAGTTAACCCCATTGTATGCATCTATTGCGGGCGTTGCTTGATTGTTCTATGATACCTAGTGCGTGTGTGCCTTCCTGGCAATCTTAAACATTAAAATTAATCGTTAATTGTAATTTATTTTATTATGCATTTACAATAATTTAATCAAATATGAATATAGACTTGTGCTTTTTTATCAAGCAACGTAAGATTCAAAGATTTTATTCGTCAACATCATCATCAACTACAGAAAATAGTGCTAACATCATTATGACATTTTAAAGGTACACGCAAATTAACTTCAAATGCCTTACGACCACGTCATAATATAGGTATTAAAGTTTATGCATTACGTCTTTATGCAGTTTGTGGGTTATTATTTTTAGCAGTGACAGTTAAAGCTTACGCTTCGTTTCTATCAGTTAATTAATTTCTACTAGGTTTCCCTTAATAGTAAATGAAAATTAAAACAATCGTAGTTTTTTAAGCTTGTAACAACCGAAAACTGGAATCCAGAGTTTTTATTGCGTTGAGTTAAAAGTTAAAATCAAGACTGACAAAATAACTACCACAAAAATTTTAATTAGTGCTAAATGAAGCAAAACATATTATTTAAAACTAAAGTTAAAGTCTGAACATAAAAAAGAACTGACTGAGTACATATGGTCACACACGTATATATGATATTGATTTGTCACAAAAATAATTAATTACTCTGACTAAGTACATCGTTTTTATGCGGATATATACAAATTGGTAAAATATACACAAATAACAAACGTGATTACAATTGTTATAATGCGATGTAATACTGCTTTGAAAACTGGTTATAAATAGCATACTCAAAAATGGTTATCGCATATCGTAAGTAAAGATACAATCATTTATAATCATCTTTGCATTAAGGTTAAACAATTTATGTTTAAAGTGATACACTGCATGAATACAATTTATGAGACTGCGTTGTAATGTGCTGATCAGGGTAAACTATGTAAGTACATATAAGAATGACGATGATGACAATGGTGTTGGTGGAAACGGGAAGTAGGGGAAACCAAAAATGCTGTTTAATAGCACTCTGACTGTAGGGGCGTCTCGCATTTCCCACTAGTTTTTGGTCGGGGTCGGACTGCGAGACGAGAAGCATGTACAAAGACTTTTATCATGAATCTAGCTACTTTGAAGTTGTTCTGGTAGACTGGGTCTTGCACTGCATCTGCTGTAGAACTATAGGGGCACTTTGAGAGATGAGAAATATTTTTATGCTGATTTGATAATTTGATTAGTAGCATACATGCTCTTGTACTAACAATGTTCGTAGGCTTTAGCCTTGATAAATACATGGATTATTCAATAATTTATAAGTTTTATTATCCCAATATATCAATTTATCAAATACACACACCAATCTAACTATTGAATTTGACGAGCAAAAAAAGCGTAGTATTTCTTCATCTGCTCTGATCAAAAAGTTTGGTTCTTGATAGTTGGTCGTAGCAGACTATATTGGTCAATTTTGTTTAGTATGATTTTTGAATTTTTGTCTGTTTTACATACTAAGCTTACGCTACTTTGGTACGTCGTATGTATCGGTTTATTTTTATTCAACGTTCGCTTGTAATTTTAAACTTCTGTTCATAGCCAGCTTGTAGCATTGACAGTCGAAACTTGAGTTTGAAGTAAAAGCTTCAGAATTACAAGTTGTAATTTACAACTGTGTGAATTATAACTGAAATGAAATTACATAATATTATATGATTTAGTACATGTAAGATCTCCTTGTTAACCATAGAAAAAGCCCCCGAAAATTCCCTGACACTTCGGAATTTTGCTGGCCGTTAACTCAGCAAACAAACTTAGCGAAGTTTCTTAGCTGACAATAACTTGATTTTTTAAAGTCTTCTGTACACTAAAATGGGTCAAAACATCATGCAAAAATTTTGCGATCATTGTTTCTCCGTAGTAAGGTGCTTTTTGCATTTTTTGGATATTAGAAAAGCGATATCAACATTAGCTAGCACTAAAGAGATACCAACTACCTCTCAATCTCAATTAGTTGGTATCTCTTTTTCTAACACCATAAATGTATGCATTTTTTATGTGTGCTAAATGTAAATATACTAGTATGTAGATAGATGCTTTTCCTGTCACAACTGCAACTGGAAGGGCTCATAAGCTCCTTATTTGTTTATTTAATAACCAATGCACTACATAGTTAAGGTTTATTTTTATAACAAATCAAAAATGTCAGATTCAAAGTGAAAGAGAAAGCTAACTTGGGAGTATGCATAATAACTCAGCTTACTAGAAATCTAACTGAACTATGAAAAAGTTTGATTTCGGTTTCAGCAGCATTTGACGCAGGAAAAACATTCAACAGTATTTAGCAGTACTTAATACAAGTTCTGGTGTAAGCAAACACTAAACCATGTAGCATGAGATACGAATTTATAGATTTCAATATTGTCCTGTCCTTTCATATGAATTTGCGTTACTTAAACTTACTAGTTTTTATGAAAACTGTTGGGCACAAGAAGAATCAATCGTGCTTAAACTTGTATTCATGTATATGCTCTCATTTTGTCATTTGTTTCCGGCAATGATTTTATCGATTGGCAACCGGTTCTGTTCCAGGTTAATGCATTTAAGTTTACACCCCTTGGCTCCCCGTACCTTTTTTCCCATATGAGTTAGTTAACCCCATTGTATGCATCTATTGCGGGCGTTGCTTGATTGTTCTATGATACCTAGTGCGTGTGTGCCTTCCTGGCAATCTTAAACATTAAAATTAATCGTTAATTGTAATTTATTTTATTATGCATTTACAATAATTTAATCAAATATGAATATAGACTTGTGCTTTTTTATCAAGCAACGTAAGATTCAAAGATTTTATTCGTCAACATCATCATCAACTACAGAAAATAGTGCTAACATCATTATGACATTTTAAAGGTACACGCAAATTAACTTCAAATGCCTTACGACCACGTCATAATATAGGTATTAAAGTTTATGCATTACGTCTTTATGCAGTTTGTGGGTTATTATTTTTAGCAGTGACAGTTAAAGCTTACGCTTCGTTTCTATCAGTTAATTAATTTCTACTAGGTTTCCCTTAATAGTAAATGAAAATTAAAACAATCGTAGTTTTTTAAGCTTGTAACAACCGAAAACTGGAATCCAGAGTTTTTATTGCGTTGAGTTAAAAGTTAAAATCAAGACTGACAAAATAACTACCACAAAAATTTTAATTAGTGCTAAATGAAGCAAAACATATTATTTAAAACTAAAGTTAAAGTCTGAACATAAAAAAGAACTGACTGAGTACATATGGTCACACACGTATATATGATATTGATTTGTCACAAAAATAATTAATTACTCTGACTAAGTACATCGTTTTTATGCGGATATATACAAATTGGTAAAATATACACAAATAACAAACGTGATTACAATTGTTATAATGCGATGTAATACTGCTTTGAAAACTGGTTATAAATAGCATACTCAAAAATGGTTATCGCATATCGTAAGTAAAGATACAATCATTTATAATCATCTTTGCATTAAGGTTAAACAATTTATGTTTAAAGTGATACACTGCATGAATACAATTTAAATACAATGATTCAATTTTTTACAAATAATTGAATTATTAAAATCTTTTATTATTATTACATATATTTTACATCATGAAGCTTTGCTATAACGTCGTAATCCGTTTTCAATAACTTTTCCACGGATGAATGGAGCAAGCCTTGATCTCTCTATTGGAGTAACAAATTTGCGAGCCTAAATTGGTGATTAAAAGACAAAAATAAAAAAGCGTAAAAGTACATTAGGTTACATTATTACAGAATGAAAATTATGAATGAAATTTGGCTAGTGGTAAACCTGCTTTATCCAGGATGACTGACAGCACTGAGACGCACTTAGTCTCTCCCCAGGATCAGCAACCAACAACTGCTTTATGAGCTCTTTAGCTTCAGATGACACTCCAGCAAACGACTCAATGGGGAATCGATAACAACAGTTTATAATATTTGCGCTTGTTTTTTCAAAGTTGTCGCCTTGGAATGGAAATGTTCCACTGTTAAAACCGATAATACATTAATAAACACATAAGGAAGAATTAAAAAAAGATCCTTGATAAAACCTTACTGAAAGGAGAATATTAGAGTATATATTTACTATAATATGCATAAGGTTGCTAACATGCATTTGGTTTCAAGATAAATTATTACCTTAGAATTAGATAAATTAATACTCCAACACTCCACATATCAGAAAAAACGGAACATTTCTGCCTCAAGAGAACCTCTGGAGAAGCAAATTCAAAAAAAGGAAGGGTAACGGGAAGACAATCGGGAGAACCTTCCGCAACGTAGCATGCATCACCAAAGTCCACTAATTTAAGTATTGGTGGGAGGACAGTCTTATCAATTAAAATATTTGTTGGCTGGAAAACATGAAAAGATTAAACAAATAAATTAGAATATTCATGGCAACATAACAATGTTTCAACCTTATCGTTCAGTAAACTTGCCTCTATGTCTAAGTGAGCTATTTCTAAAGCGTGAATATGCTCCAGCGCTTGAAAAAGTTGATGCATAAACCCAGCGACCGTGTACTCCATGTAGATGTCTTGTTCACACAGATATGACAAAATTGGCATGCCAGAAACCCTATAATATTTTTTAAACCATGCTAATATAGTTTCAGAATTTACAAATTGGAACGCGTGCTTATTATGTAATTCAAAAGAAAAAACCCATCTTTTTAGTATTTTTCAGGCTGATTATTGTGCAACAGCCTATTACGTAGGTACTACGTATAACTAGGCATTACGTATTATTTATATAGAAAAACCCGGAGTTAGACAGGCGGTGCTGCCTTGAATAGAGCAGTTAAAACTTCTGCGATGATGACGCCACAGCAGTATATCTAAATGGTTTATTTCTGGAAATATATCCGCGTATAATATTCAAATTTGACGGAACGTAAAGATTTAAAAATGAGCATGAAAAATACTATAAAATGATGTATTTCTCCTTTTGATTTGTGGTTTGGGCATGTCAAAACCGAAATTTAACAAAAACTTACTGTTCCATTACAATTGCAGTGTACATGGACGTTTCGCAAAATTCATAACCCCGCACTACATTAGGATGTGAAATCGCAATGAGGATTTGAAATTCTTTCAAAATCAACTGTTTCTTCCATCTTTTTCGATGAACAAACTTTACAGCTAACTCTTCTCCTGTGCTAATTTTTTGGCATTTTCTGATAATGCTGAATCTTCCTCTGTCAATGTCCTCTAATTCTATGTACACTTTGTGAAACTCTTGGTCCTTTCTCTGGGTCCCTGCAGCATCCGTTTGACTTTTTTTGCTTTGCTTTAAAGCGTCGTCATTATCGCTGTCATGAATATTTTCAGTAATTGAGCCGGACATTGATATTCTTGACGATGTAAGCGTTGAATTCAATTTTTGATTTGCACCAACAGGACTTAATGTTGTTGCCGACATGATTGGGATAATCACGCTCTCAGAAGGGGGACTAGGTTCACTTTTTGTACTTCCTTCTCCGTGTGCAATTATTCGGAACGAGTACATTTGTCCCGGAGTTAAATGATGAATTCGACATTTACACTCAGCTACTACTGAACAACTGGTCCAAAGTTCAGATTCCGCAATGCAATGCTGTACCGTATAAAATTTTACAATGCTAGAGCGTGTAAAGCTAGTAGGCGTCCACGTCATCTCTACGTACTCTGCATCCACAGCAGATACAGTGGGAGGTGATGGTTTTGCGGGAGCAACGGCTTTAGAGCAAACAAGTGATTGTCAAAACCTTCAAAATAGCTATGATGTGATCAATAATTTCTGGTGACTTATTATACCTGTAACGTTTATAACAGCAGATGTGGTTGAACTTCCAGCGTCGTTGGAGGCTGTGCATGTGTATCTCCCAGAGTCTGACAGTCTGCACTCCTCAATCTGAAGGATACAGGTGCCATCACTTTCACTAAAGATGACCTGGTGCCTTGGGCCAGTTCTAATAACATGCCCGAATGCATCCTTCCAGAATACAACCATAGGATCAAATTTATTACTGGGGGTCATGCAAAGCTGACATTGTAGGATAACTGTTTCTCCGCTTTTGCATTTCACATTTTTCAGCTCATGACAAAATACGGGAGCGGATTCATCAAATAAGTCCATGACATCTTCAACAGATCCTGTGCCAAACATGCCCGAGCATGCCGGACTAGAACGAATGGATGATTCGTCCTTTTGGGTTTGCAAGTCACACGTCGTCGGTGAGGAAGGATGCTCTTTGTCACTGCCACTACGTTTATTGAAGCTAGGACGCTTGAATCGAAATGACCAGGGTTTTTTGATTGGGGTTGGGTCCAAAGGGTTCTGAATAATGTGAGATGGAATCCATCCATCATCGTGAGGGTAGATAAGTTTTCGTACAAAGTAATAATTTTTCTCGCGATCGAATCCAAGAATTTGAACAGACTCGCCCTTCCTTACATTTACCTCGTCAGCCTTACATGCTTGAAAATCAGCCATGACTTTTACTAGTGATGTGGGTGGGATAGGAATGGTTACCCCTTTTGTTACATTTGGGATGTTGAAGATCTGAAAGCGAAGGGGAAACATTACAAAACCTTTGATTTGGTGAAGTAAAAATGTCTAGTATAAAGACGTCTAGAGCATCTCGTTGAATTTGCAACGCGAATTTAATCAAGGATTTGTTAGATTGTTTTTCAATTTTGATTCAACTGTAAGTAACTTTATTAGAAAGTTGCAACTTTTGAAAAGTTGTGTTAGTAATCGACTTTATAAAATTTCAACTTACATGAAAATAGAAACAGAACGAATATTTTATTTAGAAGCGGAATTAGTATTTAGGTTATTCATATTTTGTATTTTATTTGAAATTTTGTCACCGTACCGTTAGCCTAAGTAAATCCGAGGAAACTTGAATTGCTTGAATTATTATTTTTATCTCATATGTACTGTTTCAAGTTAAAAACACAAAAACAGGCTCATCTATGTAGAACGTTTTTTAATAAGGTTGTCCCAATCACCATCAGAAGAAAATGTCAAATATGAAAATATCCCACGATATGAATTAATAAAGTTTTAACCCATGGCCAGGAAGTGTAGGTACCTTAAAATGTAGGATAATGCTTGTAGAACCAGAACCCGTATGCAATATAGTAAGCAAGTGAGAAGCCACAATATAACAACTGAATGCCAACGTCTCAGGGCCAAATGGAATGCCAATTTTTGTTGTATATTTGTATATAATACCATTTTTGGACTTGATGTAACTGATTCTGACCATCGTCGGCCCAGATTCCATTCTAAATTTTGAATGTTATCATTTTTCGTGTTTTGTGTGTCCTCGTCTGTCGTATAGCCAGGACTTCTGGGTGATTCAACGTCACAAGTTGTTCCCTCACTTATTACTGTAGGAATTGGTGGAATTATAGAGGCAGCAAACCGACCGCTTGATGATCTACCCTTGGAACGCAGCGACGTTCGCCAACTATTCAACATGCTTTTCCTTCCGCTCTTACCGACATGGGGTGTTGAAGGGGTAGTGGTGCTGGAATGGTGTTTGTGTGGAGGATGAATTAAAACTTGACTAGAATGAAAAAGTTGCTGCTGATCACTATCGGCCTTATGGAAGGAGGGATCTGAATCTTCTGGACAGTCTTGACCCCATGGACGACCTTCGCCCATCGTTTCGTGAGAAAATGACATTCGTGACAGCTTTGGCGTTGGCTGAGAGTTGGTTGGTTGGAGAGAACTACTATTCACAGAATTCGGCTTAGCAGGCGAGTCTGGATTTAATGCATGTAGTGGAGAAGTGCAACCAACGAAAGGTGCAGGTACTAGGGATACTGTGGCAGTGGAAGCGGATATCAGCGCCTGGTGCTTGCTTTGCTCAACAGGGTTCGAAGGCAGAGAAGGAAGAGGACTAGTCCACAACAAATTAGGAGATGAGCTGTGCACATCACATATATTTGCATAACAATAATATTGACACCACAGCAAAACACACACATACATAATAAACTGGCTGCAGAAGTGCAGAAGCTCGTTTCTACAAACATGCACGTCGGAATAGGTAAGTAGAAGGGTTAAGTACCCAATTCAAACGGATTAAAGGTCACATAACATAATACTGTAATATATTGAAGAGAAAGTTGGGAAAGTAAAAGTTTTAAATGAAATAATGTAAGAAAGGGCATGTACAAAATAAAGTAAAGCGACTAGTAAGAAGCCATTAGCAGAAGGTTGTAAATAGCAAAATACATTCAATTAAAATATTGTTAAGTCTGCAATGAACCATTCCTACATGTGTGGACATAAATGCAGAAAGACTAACTCGCATTCTATCTAATCCTTGCAACACAAAACAACACAAATGCAGAATGATCAGGTCAGCCATGCAATAATTACACGTTAAACACTAACACATACATTTACACATTCAAAAGACAACCACATACGCTACCACTACTTGTTAGCTGTCTAGAGATATTCATGTGACATGAATGTGACAACATGAATCATGTCATGCATAAAATGTCCATTCTATTTAAATTCAACTTTTCACCTCAAATCACCTCGTCACCACCCGACTTGACCAGAGATAATGGGATAAAAAATAAAGCTGTGAGAACTAAAATGGTGAAATGGGAATGCATTTTGGAAGCCCGAGTCGATAACATGTAATAACTGGTAATAACACAATCAATCATGTACATACTATTTTGTATGTAAGTGTATATCTATTTTTTGGTTTTTTGTACTTCTTGAATACGAAAATCAGTCCAATATATTTCTGAGAACTCTGCTTAGTCATTATATAAGATATCATTATCAAATAATTAAATAATAATAGTAATAATAAATTAAATTAATTACACAAATTATTCTAGTAATGTAGAGAATCCATTAAAACTACCAAATATTTACTGACATTTTTCTCTACAAGAACGATGCACAGTCACTTAAAGAGTTTATTCGATAACAACAGTTTTGGATGAAGAATAATATTCTTGATTGAAGTGATTATTACGATTCCGAGTACATTTAATTCTTCCCTTTCTTTTAACATTTTGTAATATCGTCAAGTAGTATCAATATAGTTTTCATCCTGTCAAATAATATTAATAATAATAATAATACATATTGCAATGTCAAAACAAAACTCATTTTGCGGTTATTTTCTTTTTTTTCTCCTATTTTTGCAAATAATGGCTTTGTGTGCGTGCTTGAAAGGGATGATGATGTATTTAGGTAATTATGTACAGGTATATATGTGTACTACAATTTTATCATAGTAATAGTATCATCTTACTTATCTTCAAGCTTAAAAACTTCATAATACTTTGAGAAATTAAATTATTCACATTTCATGTTGTAGTATAGATACAAAAGCTTCCTAGATTTTACGCTTTTGCGTACCGAGGCTTTCAACAGCAAAAGCGCAGCTATTCAACTAAAACAACTTTCAATCTTTTAAAATATATGGAAAGGGTTTATTCTTCGGTTTAAGATGGAGTAGAGAACACTGAAGATGTTATACATGCCACTTGCCTTTCCCAAATTTTCAAAAAAAAAATGCTTGGTTTGACTTGGCAAGCTATTGTTATTTGTTTTTTTGCTCGTGAAAGCCTCTGCACCGATTGTACTGGGTTAGCATCATCATCTCTTACAACCACCTACTTAATCTTTCTCCTATTACATTTACTTATTTCATGTAGCATAAGGTGTAAATAACAATAAGTGTGCAACATTACATGTGCGAAAAGGTTCTAAATAACTTCGCGTTTGTTTATCGTCTATCGTCAAAAGCCAAATATACCAAGGCTACTGACAAGCAGGAATCAATATGGGAAAGGGAGGAAGGGATGATGAGAATCATAACAATTCCTGCTTGTCCGTACCCTTGGTAGTTCTGTATCATTGTACAACAAAAATCGGTGTATGGATACATTGCATGCAAGTAATTAGACACCTTACAGGTAAATATTATGTTGCTAAAGTTAGGTATATTTCTTTGGCCGCACAACTGTAAACTTTCAAGTGCACGTAAACATACATAATAGCGCTGCTATTTCACCCTCTTTTACAGTCACAAACCAGCAATTACGTCGATAAAAATTTAATTTATATATATATGCTATGGAAGTGAATTTAACTTTCATTAGTACTGTGCAGCAGTTTTTTGATACATTTATAGAAGCTTGTAAACGACAATCGCGACCTTTCAATATTTATAAATTCGTTGAATCTAACAGTAAGAATATTTGGCAGCATTTAAACCAAAAACATTCAAGCTCCAATGTTTCTAGACATATTTTAAGTTTTATAATATACACATACCTATCTATTATATAATATTCAACAACTTGGTTGAACAAATATTCTCGAATATTATTTGATATCAAGAACAATTAAACCACATATTTTGTTTATAATATTGGTTTAATCTAGTCTACTTGGATGTTCTAACATAAGTACGTGAAAAGGGCGTCTCCCTCATTCAAATTTGAGTGTTTGTTTAATAATAGAACTTAGAACTTTTGGATGAAGACCGTGAATAACATGTAGAAACATTTGCTAATACATAGAAACATTGCAATTCCTACTTTCCGTTTTTCATCTAAGGTACTTGAAAGGAACTACTCACGCAACGACAGCAAACATGAAAAAGTAAATCCCCAAAAGGTGATCATAACAAACTGTTCGTTAACTGTACTACTGAAATTAAACAGCTTCACCTAACTGCTAATATTCCCACAGCCTTACAGCTATAAAATCCCTTTTTGGTGCCTTGCATTCGCAACTAAACTAATAGTAAGCTTTAATAGTAGTCAAACATTAACTCCCCTAAAAGCTTTGATAATTATTAGAGTAATCAATAAATACTCTCTATGTGATTACGACATTACTGGTCGGTCGAGTGATGATTACAAGTAAACATAACACTTGACTTGACAACTTGCAACCCCTGAATGCAATGTTGTAAGGATATATACAAGGATAGTGAACATTTAACGGCTTTTCGTCGATGTTGAGGTCAAACAGAAAAACCCGATAAATGTTCAATATCTTTGGGTATATCGTTCTACAACCAAACAAACATTGCTCTAGTATAAAAAAGGCATTACGTTTATTGGACAACATATTATGCATACATAAATAGTCCAGAATTTGTAACGTCGATCTTCCTTAGTGCCCGGGTCAAAGATATTAAATGTATTAATTTTAGTACAACACCGAAATTCGTGTACCGACCAACGCGACAGAGTATAAAGGATTTACTGATTACTTTCAAGTTTCCATGGAAAGGAAAGAGTACATTGCTGGTTGCCAGACCAGACACACTGAGGACACTGCCGTGAACCAATCACGAAAACTGGTCTTGAAGTCTCTCACAAAAGTACATTTAAATTATCAGTATTGTCTAAAATACCCTTAAAATACGTATACCTATGTATGATTACACGCTCGTTACTCCTACAAGGTTACAACGGATGTCATAAAAAAGAAACGTAACCAGTGAACTCAATCAAAAATTATGTGTGGAAAGTGGAGTTACGCATATTTTGGGTGACGTACAAGTGTGTGTACAATACCTGCATTGGTTTTTACGCGAATACGAAACATTTTGATTTTCTATCCCTTCTGCACAATAGACGAAGCCTATCCATAACGCCTTTATAACAAAGTTGTATCGGTGGCAGGGGTTTCTTCATTGGCTGCAGTTGGGGTAGAAAATCATTATTTTACATGACAATGACAACGTTAATGAAATTCATATGAATTATGAATACCTCACTCGCACTCGGAGACAGACATTTAAAGGTATTTTATTAAGTTTGCTAATGAAAGTCTATGATGTAACTTTGTAACCACGACCACGACTTAAATTATGCTAAAACAGGAAATAGAAAATCACTCAAATCGTGCATGATATACACACTTAAATTTTGAATTGAAAACAGAATTGAATTTTAAAAGTCGGCCATACCAAATTTGGCTTCAATTTAAACCAATATCGTTCCAAGTTCCGACAGATTGTACAATGCACACTTTTACCCAATATACAGACAGACAGAAAATGTCATTGTCAGAAATTTACGTAGCACTCTAAATAAAGTTGAATCTTTGAATTGCCAATTACTGGGTAGCGTCATCAGATGAATACTAGAACAATGATATGAAAAATACTGTAATTGTGTGATCCTAAGATGTAAGAAGCTTCTTCTTTTCCCAACTTTAAATCGTATTTTTATAATATTGAACATCGTGTTAAATGTTCTGCTTAGCGAACCTACCAAATTTGACGATCTATGTCCTACGTAAAAATGATTCTCATAAATGCAAACTATTTCTTTGACGTACTTGAGGCCGAGCAATTCAGCATATTATTATATGTGTGCTTTGGCTGCGTGTATTATTTAGATATCAGCAGCACCTTCTGTTGTTGTACGTTATGATAATAATTAATATTCAAAACCCTTCATCTTAATTTTTGTTGCTGGAACAGTATATGACTCAAATGTTTCGGATTCGGAAAATATTTTCTCTGTCACAAAACAAGATTTACCGACGAACGGCATAAAATTATAAGTAAATTGCATAGTAAAAATCTTGCCAAGAAAATTATTCCCTAGTTTTCAAAATTGTAGCACGGTGTAAAACTTAACAGTCAATCCTCATAATTCTTATATTTGTAAATTCTTTGAACATTACGTAAACCCAAAAAATGCATAATTTCACTGTAGAGTGTAGGTGGGAGTCATTTTTGTTTGATAGAATTCACTGGCTATGTATTTTTCAATGTCGTAGGCGTCGTGATTTTAGAACTACACTTAATATTGTGCATAATGTGAATGTTTAAAAACATAATATCTCACCATTCTCACTATCGATTGTATAGATTTGGTGGCAGCTGAACAACAAAGAAAGCAAATTATCCTTACTGTTCTTCCTAAACTTACTTTTCTAAAATTACAATTACGAGCGAGTCAATGAACGTTTTGGAATCCTAATCAACGGAGGATCACGTATTTGCTTACCAATCAAATCAAGTTAAATACCAGTCTATCACATTACGCCACACAACTTGTCTATATTTATACCCTAACGTAATTAAGTAATAGCTGCATTAATAGTATTAAATATAATACACCATTTGCGCCCTAGCTGTAGCTTGTTGTAAGTAGGGGATAGAGTGGTCCAAGATAAATGCTACAAAAGTGCTAACAAAGCATGAAGGAAGACTAAGTAAAGGACAAGAGACGCTCTTTCTTGTTTACTGTTAGATTATCTATGACGATATATAATAAATTAAGTAGGCTACATAAAAGGTTAAATTTTTAACTGTGGCGGTAATGTACACAGCTTGCTAAGAAAGTGTACTATAATTTATTACACAAACATAAGGCAAAACTACAATAATTTAATTATAATTTTTTGTCACATAACATATTTGTTTGTTTTCATTAGTGGATATTAATTCATTCTCGCCGCGTCAAGTAAGTGGGAAGTTTGATTGACAGATTATTTAAGAATTCACGAAGTCGTCAATTTCTTTGATAAGTTCAGCAACAGATTCAAGTGACATATTTGATAGAGTTTGGTTACTTACCCATTAATTAAAGATATTATAAATGTTTAATACAGTTTTATGCTTTCTAGTACTCGCCACATAGTAAATAGCAATATTAAACAGAAGACGTTGTATTTTATAACATTTTTATATTATGTATAGAAAGTTGTATATAATAAGTGGAAAGAAGAAGGGGTCATTTTTTAGTTTGATTTGATGATGATGAGATTTTAGTGTGAACTTGAAGCAGGAGAATGGAGAAGATTTAAAACACTTACACTTCCTTTGTCAGCTTATTTTTTTGGTACTTGATAGGTGACTGGATAGCTTTGAGAAAATCTTTCTGTGTTTGCAGAATGTTCTGGAGTTGCCCAATCCATTCATCTCGACTTTCTTTTGACGTCGTTTGACACACAAAGGATAAATTAGGTTTCTTTGGATCAGTAGATCGGAGAATGAACTTGCAGGGATCTCCGTCATCAACCGTTTCTGTCAGACTCATTTTGTTTACCTGTGAGAGACAAGCAATAACATTAAACATTGTAGCAACCATTAAAGTTTGCAATTAAAATAACGGCATAAGGTATAAAAGTAGCAGACATATGTTGGACATACATTCTTCATTTGGTATAGACTTTTTGCCTACAATGTTTTTTCACATAAATTTTAAGCTTTAAATAAAAATGATAACCAAGAATACGAAGGTTGTGGATAAGTAAAGTCTGAAGAACAAACAACTGACTCCCAAAAACAACCAAAGTAGGTTCCTTAATAGTATTAATGATATCTTCATAACTAATTCGGCAAAAATTGTCGCTCAAAACTTAACTTTAAATAGTTAGTATCAGGCGCAAAATATACCAATACATGATTCTTTTATTTATATTTTCCAAAACCTTAGCGAACTTTGTAAAGTTAATTTCGGAAACGTGTCTTGCGAGATATAATTAACCTAGTATCTTTTGCTGAAATATTCTTACCTGAATATGAGCTTTGTAAATATAAACAGGATTCGAAAATTGAGTCTTTTTTCCCACAGATTCACTCAAAATGATACTCTGTTCAAAAAAGAAGACCTGGAGCTCCTTTCCTTTGAAATTCAGAGCGGATGTGCCCTCGCTGCACAGAAGGGGACCGGAGAGTAGTAACTTCCCTTGAGCCGTAATTTTACCCTATTTAGAAAAACAAAGTTAGTTAAGCATAGAGAAAAGTACAGTATATAGTTATTACGGAAATCACTTGTCGCTAATCACTTAGCAAGTTGTAATTTTGAAAACATACGATAAGTTTGCAGCATAGGGTAAATTGGTGCAACATAATTGCACGTGTGTAGCAATGGGTAATACATTCGCTTAACCTAATTGTACGTTTGTAGCCTTGGATATATTTCAAAATTTATCTAAAGTCATAATATCGTGTTTGGTGATTGGTCACGCAGGCATCAATGTTACAATGCAAAATTTAGCCACCGTTAACTGCAGTTAAACGGTAGCAATTATTTTTAATAATACGTTTTTGATAAACGTTTCGCAACAAAGTCTTCTGTGTGGTACTTGTGGAGTTAACACAAGCTTGGACTTTGTTGCGAAACGTTCCTAGCGTCAATGTTAGTTCTGCCAAGCAGTGGCTGCTTTGTTCTTGGGGTTTCAAACAGACTGTGTACCAAGTCCACTTCTTCCCTATTTTTTGGCTTCACTAGCTTCTGGCTTCTGGACAGTTTTGAACTCATAACCGTTTATAATCGGTAATGTATTTATAATCAGTGTTTATAATATATGTAATATACAGAAAGAAAAAAATACAGATTTTATCATCTTACATCAAACCCTTGGAGTCGACCCACATTCATCATGTCATTGGCTTCTTTAGGGACCACGTGCATTACATGGCAGGCTTTCTTTAGTTGCTCAATCTCATCTTTATTCCCTATTCTCTCTGTATATTTGAGAATGTCTTTTAGAAGAAGTTGATACTTCATGATTCTCTGGACAGGCTTGATGAGCAAATCACACAATGTCAATTTGTGGCCTAGCTTTAGACGAATTTCCTGTAAAATAAAAAATCATTAAGCGTCTTGAATTCTTAAAATACAATTAATCTCTTGCTAAACTTTACAGAACCATTTAATACTACATTCATGAAAAGTATATATACGTACCTCGAAGAAAGTGTCAATATGCTCTGACACAATAAATTCTGACATTGGCTTATTTTGGCAGTAGACAACATACATGTGAAGCCTTCTTTCATGCTTTTTAAACAAAAGTCCAAGCTCCTCAGGATGTTCTACACATCTCTCCAAACCCTTGCAAAATATACTGTGTAAAAACATACAATAAGTAGTCATTTAGCATACTTAGCATACTACAACAAAAAATTAAACATCATACATATTATGACCTAGTGAAATGAAAGATACATCATCAAGTTTTTTTGCGGACTTTTCGATTTATGTATATTATATAAAAAATAGGTGACTTACTCTCTATGCCATTCATAGATTGCCTCTAAGTTTCCAAAAACAATCTTGTCTCTACCGCCTCGAAGATCCTCCGGCATAGAAATTTCACTGCTTGGATCCCTCATTATCGCCATGTAGCCATCCACAAGTTCTTTTAAGTCCCTAACGTAATCCCGTTCAGTTTCGACCAGCTCTCTAATCACATAACTCCTCTTCTTAATAGCTAATGCAGTCTCATTTTCAGCGACTGGACTTTCCATGCCTGCGCTTGAACTTGTAGCTCCTGCAACAGCCCCATCCAGTGCACCTTCTTCATCACCCATCGTTGTACTATTGACCATTAAATCTCTGGAGGTTATGCTTCCATTACCCGTTTTCATATCGTTGCTAGAAGCACCACCCGGAAATTCTGGACTGTTAACACCTTTGTTGTTGGATGCAGATGGGGACGACTCATTCAAGGAAAGCTCATTGAGCCTTTCAACGTTTTCGTGCTGTTCCTGGAATGATTTCACAAACCGAAATGAATAAAATAGCAAAGAAATGCAAAAATGGAGTTAATAATCTTTGTGTGCTTTTTCAATATAAATGTGACGTGACACTACTCACTACGCAAAATTTAGAAATATCCATACATACAGATGTAGAAGATTAGCAAATTACTTTAGAACGTAAAATAATTATTTAAACCCAACTTGAAATAATAAGCTACTTTAATAGGACCAAGACTCCTCCTCAATTTAGCTAACCGCAGCTTTTAAAATTTGATAGCTGATAAAGCAAGATAACTAAATTGCAAAATAGTACATCCAAGATGTCACATCAGTACAACGGCAAAATTTATGCATTTATAACAGTTAGAGAGGAGCAATTCCAATCAGACAAAGTTGTGCTTGCTTGGGTACAAGAAGCTAATAGATTCCGGTGATGTATATGTTATTTTTTTAAAAGGTTAATGAGATAGCAGTTAAATCATGCTGCATGGATCGACGTCGACTTTCATTTTTACCAATTTTTCTTTCGAGGACCTTCTTTAATCCGTTCTCTACGCTCTTTTATCACAGTAATTGTACGAAAACGAACAATGAAATGTTTCCAAAAAGTGGGCTTTTAAATGAGCTATTAAAGTGTAATAATTAAACATACTGTTCCAGAATTACGTATAAGGAAAGTTATGAGAAATTCAATATTTAGAACTTGACATCCAAGCTTTGAATTTATATGCTTTAATATTTAACATTATACATATATCAATCAAATATGCTTGTCGCCTAATTCAAATTGGCATTTTAGAAAAATGAAAGGTTACTCGATCAAGACAGTTTGAAAGATAGCTAAATCATTCTGTATAAAAACGCTTTTGTGGATTTTATAGCAAATTGAATATGACGATTATAGCCGTAATACTTGTGAGACATCTTGTACATACAGTAATATATAATTATTATGTAAATAGTGCGTTCAAATAAATAAAGAAGTAGTTTGTTGTTATGTGAGGGACAAAAACTTCTGTTGCAAATTTTTAATTGTTTATCTAAAGCAGCAGTTAGCATATTTTGTATATGACTTATACATGTGTAGTCGCAACGTGTGATTTAAATTTAAATATCTACCGAAATTGCCATCAATAAATCTATATTATGACAGTAGGCAGGTGCTAATGGTGGAATATATTTTCAATTGACAGTCAGGTTAGTTTTATATTACTGAAGCATAAAACAGATAAAGAAGATATGGCATGACATGATATTGGCTTTTTCAATACATGTGTAGAAGCACATTATGTGTAGTTTTGTCTCAGCATAGATAGAAATTGTAGAAACAATAACCTACTATTTTTTTTTGGCAAAAGACTAAAAGTCAACAAAAAGTGAATATAACAAACAATCGAAATGGTTTGTAATATAAAGAAACTCATTTTTGAAATAATAATAATGAATAATATAATAAAAATAAATGCGAAGACATAGAGAAAATGCAAATGTACTAGTTGCATTATTATATGCTACTCTGATTAAATTACTAATTAACTAATAGCGTAGAAATAGAAAAGAGTTTAATGTGTATAAAACAGAATAGCGTTTACTACTACTGATTGGTGCATAACAAATATGTCTAAGGTCTAAGAAAGATAACAAGTGATAATACGAGATGACACCATCACCAACCATTCTTTCACGGACGATCTGTTCGAGCTCAGTAGCTAATTCGGCAGTGGTTGCTGCTGATCCTTCATTGCCTTTCAAAGGCATGCTCACAGACTAGATTGAAAATTTGGAGAAAGAGACAGAAAATACGCCAATAATATATATATAGTATTTGATTAGTTTCTACACAAATATGTCCCATATTATATCATCCGCACCTGCGGTTTTCCCCCAAAAAATACATTTCTGTTATCAAGTCTTAATTTGAAGCTTCTTAGTTGGCACTCATTTACAAAATTTTTTTTCGAATTAAGGCAAGAACAAGGAGGAAGAATGGGACGGAGCAGATCGAAGGAAGAGGTATGCGGTTTGGAGAATTAATTGACTTTTAAAATAGAGGGAATAGGCTTACCCGTTTCGCCTGTGCTTCCTCTCCGCTGCTCTTTGCGTTTGCAGTTGCCTCTAGGAGTTGCTGAGATATTGGTTTCATGGGCGGAGGAAGTTCCACTTCGTCTTCGGCATCTTCTCCAGAGCTTGCAATGATTGAAGCGGTCGGTGGAGCTGCCACTCCAAGATGATGATCAGACAAACCTACATCACCGCTACAACTTCTTGATGGCCTAATTATTCCAGCACCGGCAACACTTGATGCGGCTGGAACTCCAGCCTCCTCTTCAGACTGACCTGACGGTCTGTTGCCCATATCACTTACTGTACCACTTGTCACGGCCGTTGGGGATGTTGGTGGCAGCTATTAAGAAACCAAAACAAAATCCCATGAATCACTAAGTTTATACGATTCACGAAGTTTGTTATTTTTCAATATCCATCAATTTATGAAAAATCAGTACATATAACCTAACTTTAAAATTAAAGGAAAAGCCAAATACACATTAAGAAAGCCATTAAAAAGTGCAAAGAGCACAATGTCTGAACATGCAGTCAACATTTGTTGTTTGAGAATAGCCACCCACCAAAGTTGTATTCAAATGACGCTTAGCATCATTTGTGAAAATACACGTTAAGGAGTTGTATGAACCTACATTTTGGGAATTTTCACAAGTATCATTCCGGTGAATCGATAAATGACGATCGTCATTCGAAGAACTTTTAGGAATACTACAAGTCGGCACATTAGGTAGTTTGGAGGACTCAAAACCAACAGGTGAAGCGGATTTAGCTCGATGCAAACATGAAGGAATCACGGCGAGGTCATCAATCAAATCAGGATTATGAGACAAAGCATACGACGAGCTAACCAATTTGTTGTTTTTGTTCTTCTTTTGGCAATGGAAACCACCACCAACACGATCATGGCCATGGCCAGCTTTTTCCGAGTATAAGCAATTTAGCGAAGATGAAGTTTTTCGTATCTTAATGTTACGATTACATGGGCTAACCGTCGCTTCATTCGTAACCTCTTTATTCGAAACATGATCGCCATGTCTGCCGTTATCAGAGAAAAAGGGACTGCTATCACCCTGGGTTTTCTTTCTTTGTCTAATTGGGTGATTACTATGGCCACCGAGTAAAAGCGGCAAGTAACTTGATCGTAGGAAGGGTGTTAAGCAACTTCCTTCGTCCTCTTCGCTGATATCGTCATCGTCATAATTCTGAGCGTCACCACGACTGCGACCATTTTTATTATTGTCATTATTATATTCACCAGTGTGCGTGTTAGCACCACCATGACCGTCGCCAATAGTTTGATCATCTACACAGCAAATAGAGATTTCATGGGTCAATTCACTATCACCTTTTTCACGAAATACGCCAGGCTGAGTATCTTGTTCGTGTTGATGGTGGCGAAGCTTATAGTTTTCTTTGTCTGACGACGAAGAAAAGGAAAACCCTTTCGACTTCCCCATCCACGGTCCCAATAATTTTTTCATATTAACCAATTTGTAATCTTACCATCACCACCACCAGCCACAAATATGCAACTATTAATATATTATGGAAGGAGGGATGTACTGAGATTAAAAAATATTTTTTTGTCAATTCAAGTTTCCTTTCCGAATAACTATCTCATCAACATCTAGATGATCGTTTTTTGTCTCAATGGATACCTACTTCGGTTCCAAAATCAAAATCAATAATATGATTTATGAGGTTTTCTTTTTGTAAATATTAAACATAATTATTATTGATCACTAATTAAATTTCACTAATAACGAATCAACATAGAAACACTGAGTAAACGTTATACAAGTATGCATGTCGTCATTATGTAATTTATTAAAGTTTTTATTTCTATGCAACTGTTTGTTGAAAACTTAATGCAAAATTACCAACAGTTGCTGCTACAACAGCGAAGCAAGTCATCAGAAAGTATTTTAGTATTAGTATGCAAGCTCAAGAATTTGGCTTTTGCGGTAATGAAATTTTGTTTTCCTTGTAACCAGCTTGTACAATGCCTTTATATATTAAATGTCTAACAAACCACTAAGCTCAGTTCCTTTTTCAATGAAGATAGATGGTAACAACTCATACTACTAGAGTTGTTGAAACATTGGAATGAACTAATATATTCATCATGTATCATTTCTTAGTACTATCAGCTATATTTGTACGTGTTATTTCCGTTTGGAATTTGAACATCAGTAATAAGACATAGAATGTCTTCTTCTAGTCTAGAGCAAAAATTAAAACCATCAAATATCCTGTCATTACCAGTCACCAACCACATATACTCCGTTCTGTACTTCCAAGCACCCTAGTAGCCTACTATGCTTTACAGACGTCGATCAGGACACAAAACAACAACTGAGTGAGTCAAACTGCGTATCTGAATTGATGCACTTCAAGGCAACTATAAACAAATTACGACAGTGAAGGACACTTCTAAGCACACATGCAGTCAGAATCAACAACAGCATTAACTATGCATAACACACGAAACATCACAGTTTTGCAAATGCTGTTGCGAATCAATGTTTTGCATATATCCATATGCATACAGATCTCACGATCTTTAAGAAAAGTAATTCAAATTAAATATTCACACATTATTATTATTATTATTATTCATACTGTAGACAGTAGAAGCAACGCAAACTACTCGGTCAAACGCTTAACATTGTAAATGTCCAATACGAACCAGTAGTTGGCCAGTGTATAAAGTATTTAATGGTTCAAATATTGAATATATATAGTAACGTATTTATGTGCCACCACTACCGTTATTAAAAACGAATACTACGTACGACGACTACTAGTGCTAACGGCACAAAAACACCCTTAATCATTGAAGCGTTTTATCCAGATGGAGATGAGATTTTGGCTTTTCACACATAACTAGTAGATTGTTTTTTATGAAGGTTGTGTCTTCCTTCTAATATAACTCGACCTTTTGTGTTGTAAGCACGTTAACTTGGAGTTGGAACTTTTTAACGTTAAAGCTTTTTTTACTTCTATTTTCACCAAACTCTTGGTATACATAAAAGCTTGATCCTGCAATTTTGAGAACCGTAATGGTCAATTCCAAGGTCAAAACGTCCCGAGAATTTCGAAAAATTTCAAGTAACTTGTGTCACATGATTATTTATTATTATTTATTTTGCATTTGTTTTTGACCAAACCATCGAATCCGACGCCAGCTTGCGAAATTCAAAATCGCGTGACCGTTGGAACCGTTTTAATTCTTGTATGCACGATTATTGTTGTTATTGTTATTAAGGTTTTTTTTCTCCTAAATTTCTGCTTTCACCAAGCGATTGGCCATATCAATACTGAGAAATGCAAATTCACCAGCTCTATTGGTAAATTCCAATGTCAAAACGTCCCGAGAATTTTTCCAGTGAACTATGGTAATGATTTCGGATTTGTTGTTGACAAAATTAATGACTTGAACTTTGTTTGTCAGAATAAAAGTTTTCAGACCGTTATAGCTGTTTTTACTTGATTATTAACAACCTTCTAATTTACGATGTTTTATTTTTGGAAATAAAAAATATCAAAGTTTGCCAGGATTATCGATCTAACGTCAAATTTGCATAGAACAGGTTCATAATTCTCGTGAGATTTTGAGAAATTTTTGGCTATTGTTATTTTTTCTATCTATTACAAAATTCTGTTGAAATGTAAGGCTCATCAACCGTGGTAGTAGCATTTTGGTTTAAACTTATTAAACAATGGAACAGGTCAATCCAAATTTAACTGGCGACACATTCCATCCCTTTCTTCAGCTGGGTTTTCTATATTTTCCTAGCGTCAAAAATTAGTAAGATTTAGCTCTTCATATTTTTGTGTTGAATCCATTCATTAACTTTACAATGACAATCGAACAAACAGAGAAGCATATTATTTAGAATTTCAACTTTACTTCAAACCTTACGAGAGAATTCAAAAGACTTCAGTTGAATTGCATTCCGTGGAATGTTAATAATGTGAAGGGACTGGACTGTAAAATTTTCACCCATAAATAATGTGTATTGGTACATTGGTCTGTGTATTTGGACTTGTACACAACATTTAAATACTTTGCAATTATGGCACCTATTTGTTTTTCGATTGGGTCATAGCTAGCTCCGTTTTTACGCACCGCTCCACCTACGTATGGATAAACAAGGATATTGTGCTAGTTCCATTTGGTTGTAATAATTGTAAGCTCAGCTTACTTGTTTCGCTACAATGGTCTTTAGTTTCATTTGGAATTTAGCTACGTCAACTTTACCTTCACTGTAAATTTTAAAAAAATACACTGCCATGTTATTTGTAAGCATGATTATTTTTAAGTATGCTAACATTTAACAACTCAGGGATGATATTTATATTGATTAGTGAATGAAAACATACACAAATTGTTAATATTTTCACCCTATCTCAAAAATTTAATATAATTGGTCATTCTTCAGAAGTTATAGTCTGCTGTTACTAAATTAATTAACTTGGCAAAATCATTCTTGTGAATGAATCAGCAGTTCGTTATTAGATAGTTTACGTGGTCTCAAATTTTAATAGAAAATAGAACATTTTGCTGAATAGGGAAATGCGGTCACTTTTGTGTTTATGATGTATTCAATATAGTATACATATGGACACATACCTATTGAGTTTAGCATATTCCTTTAATGTGTTCGCAGTTTGTTCGCTCAATGTCAATTACGCACTATTGCATTGGTTTTTGATTTAAACTCGGACCCAACAGGGTCAGAACTATTTGTTTCAACTTTAACCACGTCACAAGTCACAACTAAGATAAACCATTGTAAAACGTTTCAGTACTTTATCAAGTAACTGAGGCAACAATACAACACATTCGACAAATCGTTATAAAAATTGTGCTTCGCGGCACTACTCCAAACGAGCACGGAGGAATACAACCGTTTTTATCACCATCCACTTAGTTCCATAGTTTAAAACCTAATTTGCACGTAAAACATTTATTCGCACGTTGCTACGCTAATTTTCACGTTACTACAATCTTTATTCACTCCGTTGATACATGGCAGGTAGATAGGTATTTGCAATGTACCCTTATCAAACTTAAAATTTGTATGAATAAATAATAGGTTGCTCATACGTATGTCAACCTACCACTACAATATGCAAACGATTAATAGTGTCGAAGCCCGTTCAAATCAAACTCAAGTGAGTCAACGTAAGATTTAATTTGTAATACTATTATTTAGATATTCATACTGCATGCATTCTATTGCAATTCACAATTTCTACTTACTATCGACAATGCCAAATGCCAAAAAGAAATATATGGAAATTTCTTACATCAGATATGATTACACTTTACTACTCAGATTCTGCACAAGATTTAAATGTTTTGGCATTTACAGGCATTTACTCATGTTCGTGTATCGTTGTTGCGTTGAAACTTATTCAAAATTTTCATCACGTGACCTACAATTCATTTTAGCTGGATAACTAAAGTTCAGTCGATCTAAATTTCGAATATAGCAAATAATGAGTTGATTTGTAATGTAATTAGCAGAATCAGTTGATTTGCAATTAAACATCTGTCCCCAAAGACCCAAAAGTTTGCGTTTCTTGGGTCATTCAAACATACAAAATCCATAGTCGTAATTCACCAAACGTAAAACAAGTAGGTAAATGCTAGCGATTTTTGAAAACAAAAAAGGTTTAAATCGTTTGTACTTGAAACTGTGAAACTACATTCAACAAACCAAAAATATTTGTACATAAATTTACTTGTAATTTATATCTAAGTTAAGCTAAGATTTTACTGAAACACTGCTTTTGAGCCAACATTAGTTAGATGATGCATTTTTGCTCTTTTTGTTTATGCATTCTCCACACTTCTTCAATTCACAATTCTCTTCCCTTTTTAACCCAACTGACCAAATAGTAGAGAACAACCAAGATTATTCTGATATTCGTATTAATTGACAGAGGCAATAACGCAACTTATTGGTCTGGTTCGGTGCGTTTGTATGTCTGTTCGCCTCTACAGACTCTTGAATGCAAATTTCTGAACCCCCTTAACTTTATAGGAATGACTTTATCATCATCATCTTGGTTATTTTAGTTTTGGTCCATGTTGGTTTAGTTGGTTATTCCATAAAACGAAACTCAAATATAAACTTATGCTAATGTGTGCACAATAGTCTCCTCCGCCACTTTCGTATATTTGTATACATTTGACTATACATTTTAGAACGCAACTCGCTACTGGGTGCTTCTGTCTAGCAGCCTTCTTGCTGTAGAAACACTCTCTCTCTTCTTTGCTTACCACTTGCTTTGCTATTCTGCTGAGAAAGTTGCTGTGGCCCAGTGCTTTGAGCCTTGAGCTTGGGTCAGTGGAGTGTTGAGGTCACGGGATCGAATCCTGGCTGGGGCAAATTTTTCTTTTTTTTTGCATAAAATATATTATCTCAACTGCACACTAATTGAATTAAGCAAAGTTAATCAATTACCCCTGGGGGAAGGGTTCATCCCCCAGGGGTAGTTTTTTAGTTTTGCTCGGATTGAGCTCAAATTCGGTGATAAACCCTTAAAATGATAGACAGGTCTCTGATCTGTCTACAAGCAATCTTTGTACTTGCTATTCCCCACCTTTACTCAGATAGGCTGCCGTGGCGTAGTGCACTGGCTTGGAACTGGAGCGTAGGGATTCCCGATTTCGATTCCACGCTAACAAAGTTTTTTTATTTTTGTTTTTCAAGTACAAATATTATCCCAACTTCCAACTGTATCTCAAGCCCAACAAGTACCATGAAAATTTGTTAAATTTTTAATTACGATTTAACTAAGACAGATTCAATTTTTGTAATTATCATGATTTAACTGAAGTATTTGTGATATTTGTGGATTCAATTTTAATTGCGGCTCAGGTTAGGTGCATTAAATTTAAACCGCAATTTTATTTGAACAAATAAACTGACTTGGGTTAAAGTTTAATTACGACCAATCTGAGATTGACTAAAGTTTAATGCAATTTAACTTATATTGTGTTAGCCTATAATGCAATTTAACCGACTGGGATTCGATTTTGAACACGATTTATCTGAGGTTCAAATTTAATTGGGATTTACTGATTTACTAATATTCTGTCAGCTTATAAATGCAATGCAATTTAACTGAAACAAACCTGTTCACTCAATATAATCAATATAAGTTAGATTGAGTTGATAAAAATGGAATCGACACCAGGTAATACGTACCTCAAAAACGTGTTACCTTAGTAGGAGCTAAAAGAAAACTTCCGGGCAAACAAAACTGAACAGCATCGTAAACAGAGAATAGATAGTACTAAAAAGTCAAACTTCATTGAATTCTTTGATAATAATTAGCTGATGTCTTTTTATGAAATTCATTTTTTTCGTAACAGCTTACAAGTTCGGCAGATAATTGCAAATGTTTTAAAGTAACTTTACTACGTAATTACTAATTAGCTCTAGATTTGCCATCAAATTGTATGTTGTTTTTTGATGGCAACAAACGGGCAAATTCTAGTGATTATACAAAATAGGAATAAGTTGAGTAAGTACTTCAACTAAAAGTTACGGAGTTGCAAAATATGATTGTACTCAGTTTTCACAAAGGTTGAGAACATCAGTATAATTGAAACCGTACAATACGCAGAGATTTCACGTCTTTCGCATTCTCTCGACTACAATTCATTCTCGTCATCTCGTCTCAATCTTGCCATTATTGCCAGTGGCTCCAAGTCTTTAAAAGGATGCTGTTACTCCATAAAAGGATACGAAAGGACAGTCAGAGTCAGACACAGATGAAGAACGTAATGTTAAAAAGAGTTTTTAAGTCGAAGAATTTGGTACGTACATACTACATACAAAATATCGGCAGGGTTTTCAATTTCATTTCTTCTATGCTGTTTTCCTACCTACAAGTGTTAGGCTACAACCTAGCATTGTTTAGCGTAAAATGAAACAGCGCTCCAATGCTTTTTGCAATGTGTCACCAAAAAGCGATATCTAATATTTCCTAGTTTTGATTTTAACTCACGAGTTTTTATTACATGATTGTACAACGTAACGCCAAAATTTCCAAGTACGCAACACATTCTAGGGTGTAGACGAGTGAACTACTACCAAATGGCAAAGTAGAGTAGAATACCAAGTGTTGCGGAACGGGTAGTCGACCTACGCATAAATCAGAAGTACATCTGGACACATTCCTTCCATGCTTAAATATATAAATATTTCTTTTCTACTAGTAAATACAATAATTAGTTAATTATCCGGGAAAATGCTTATGGTGACGGGAGATTACAATGACAATTTAACTACATTTAAAAATGAATTACGTCATGATGTTTCATACAGTACAAGGAAATTCTATATGAATGAATCACTATGGAATCCATAATATCATCACATTCTTGATAAAAAAAACCAAAATTTGATGCGATTATTCAAGGCACCTGGCATAGCATGTATCGTGATGACAGACGGATCGACGAAATCAACGACTAGCTTCACTGGTAGTAGTTGTTCACAATTTACAATTAAAACAACTTCTACGACATCGTCTTTGCTAATGCTATGCTTGTCATGCTTCTAATGAAACTTTCACGGTTCTAATTTGTGTAAAACATGATTTTGTGTTTGTATTATTTCTTTTTAAGGAATGAGTTGAAGTTTCCTTCCGTTTGCAGGTTGCTATAAACCGAGAATTTCTCTATGGATCCGGGTTCATTGAGACAATCGGGAGAAAGGTTAAGCACTGATGACCAGCAATTTACGTCAACGTCAAAGCTTTATGAAGAGCTCTATTGGCACAATGATTTTAAATGCTAACGTTGCAACAATCAGTATGGCATTACTTCAATCATCGCTCATAGACTTTTCTGTTCGCGACCATTTTGTATATTTGAAATTCAATATCAAATAAATAGTTTTATCTAAAGTATGCACACAATAGTGCAGTAGTATGTGGTAACACAATGCTGAAACTTGACACCCAGCATTTCAGTCAACCGTGAAAGGTTACGATGTGTAGTTCAAGAATAAATAGAGGCAAAGAAATCATCAAGAATAAAAATACAGTGAACATGTATCGTTAGTTGTTAGTATTATAAAGGGATGTTTTCCAAATGATAGTAAAGATATACGAATGACATAACTGTATTACCTATTCCCTAAAACCATTTTCAAATTTTTATAAGTGATCAATAGCATGTGACACATGATTTTAGGTTTTTTTTATCAAATTAAATATTCTGAGGTCAGTTTCTCAAAATGCATAACCGTTTGGCCGTTAAAGCCGAAAACGTCCAAGAGAAAAACCTACATGACATCTAAATAATAATAAGAGCATGTTGTCGTAGACCGCTGAGTGCATTTAAAAATTAGATGCTTTTAGTGTATGTGTTTATTTTGAGTGTTGCGATGACGAATTTAATATGTCTGAAATAAGATTACAACAGAGCGTACATATCGCATGCTCATCATGTCGTAATCGTAGCTTATCATTCACCGAGAGTTATCTTAGTAACCAAGGCTTATCATTCACCGAGATTTATTGTAGTAACCTACGCTTATCAATGCACTAAGAGTATCGTAGTAACCAATGCTTGAGTAGTTATATCTAAGTTTATCATTTCACGAATATTAATCGTATGAATCGGGAGTCATAATATCTTAGAAACTGAGAAGGTATCAAGAAGTTTTCTTAAAAAGAGTTATCCAATCAAGTAGTGGATTGTCTTAACATCAATGGGTGTGCAATACAGCAACAGATTAATCTATGGCATTTACAGTTTAAATGTTTAGAACTAAAGCAAATACAATGTATGTGTGTATCAACATTGTATTTTCCAAAGCAAATTCAAAACATGAGGGTGTGGAGGAACTGGGCGTTGTTATCAAAGTCTCAATTTTAAATTATGAACCGAATTTCTCCAGCCTGATGAAAGCTTTAATCTAAGTTAAATGAAGAAAAGTTGCACGCATTTTAGACTCAGGACATCGGCCTTTTCCGTAGGACACCCTCCTAATACCTTAAAATTCACTTTTTGCTATACATATACTTTGGTATAAACTTTTTTCTAGGACATTTTGCATGACATTGGGCATGCAGGCTCTTCTAGTATATCAATAGAAGCAGAATGTCAAGAAAACATAAAATATGTTAGCAAAATTTCAGCATTGTTACTCTGGCTACACATTGTTGTGATCATAATGGTCGCAAGTTTCCTATCTTGTTTGTCAGGCTTATTTTGCGTATCTATTGAGCCATTGAGCCTATAAAGCAATCAATCGAAAAATAACATGCAGAACTAAAGTCACCATTCCTACTCCTTCATAATTTTATAGTTCATCAATTCATTTGATGAATCAAAGAAGTTAAAGTCAATGTGAAAAAATGGGAAATAAGCCAATCAGCAAATAGTAATTATGTTGACGATAGCTAAAGTCGATTTTAAGGGTGCTCCGACCTACTTGGCTGGTCAAGTATTGATTTAAAAAAAAATATCCGTTGTTATAATCGTGCGGACTACTGAGTAAACTCGGTGCCCTTTCTTCTGTCTTACCTTAAGCTTCTTATCTGAGCTCGTCTTTTTCAAAACAGGTACATTCTTTCCTCCTCCATCGCCAGAGTTCAACTTTCCTTGACTTAGTTTTCGAAGGGGTGGCGGTAGCCATTTTCTGAAAAAGAGAAGAAACAATTCATGACGTTCCAATAACACAACAAGTGCATAATATGTTTACATATTAATTCAAATTACGAATGAAAATGAATGCGGGAATACATTTAAAAAATTAAAACCTAAAAACTATACACAAATAAAACTACGCATTTGAAAAGATTTTATTAGTAAAATTTGTAAGATACATTGAAATTCATGATGAATTTTTGTGGTTGCAGAGAGATAACTACACGTAAAGTTTCCTCATAATATAGAGAAAGCTCATTTCGCCCCATTTCTAAAAGACATGGACAATAGAAAGCTTTGACAATGGAACAGAATAAACGTTCTCCATGCATCGAGGGAGTCACCATGGACATTCACATGTAAAACTTACTGAAAATTAAAATCTCGTTATACCAGCCAAGCAGTAAAGATAGATACGGATATGGCTTTCAATGTTATTAAATTTAATAAATTTTATCTTGGTTCAGCATAGTCCGGCAAAGGTGCAAAATAAAGCTAGTTCAAAGTTTCGAAAAAGTAAGCACGCATAAAAAGGCTGATATAAAATTCTCTTACCCACTGAACACACGTCGTTTTGATACAGGGGAGCTACTGCTTGCAGTTCCAGCTGCATTAGCTTCGGCCGTACCACCATCTGAAAAAATATAAGTTTTTATCATCTTCAAAAAACTGTCGTATCACAGAGGATTTCCATAATTAATTAGAGTTTGAATTCTTATTGATAACATTACGAGAAAATGTATAATATTTTGAACATTTATAACAATTGCCATAATGCATTCATTCATGTGTAAAAACTGATTAACACTGCGCGCGCGGTATATTCTCAGTATAGTTCTTGTGAAAAATAGCACACCTGCACATTCCAAGTTCGGTTTTTTAGACACTGGATCATTTTGTCTTCGACTTCGTTTGAACATGCGATTCAAATCCTTTTTCAAGGATGAAGTAGAAAACATTCCGAATGAGTGCAAAACTCCAGGGGATTTCATTACAGCAGTGGTTTTTTTACTAGAAGGTACACATGCACGTGGGTAACGATGCTATGACATTACATAGTACTACTGGCGGTGGAAATTGGTCCTTTCACATTTAGCACTCTGGCAGCAAATTCCAATATGAATAAGTTAGCTGATAGTTTTTTTGTGCTGGCGGCTAACGAAAAGTTTTGGCTAAAGGTATTTTCTAATTAGTTGATAAATAAAATTCCCAATGTGTAGTTGGGCCCAAGATGACTGCAAATTTTGTAGGCCCAAATTTTTCATACAGGTAACGCTTTTCGTTAGATGGTGACATTGTTTGGTCACACAGTTTGACGGACGTTAATTCCTGATTTTACGACCAACGTACTATTGGCGTCTGACTCTGAGAAAGACGCTTCTTTAATCCGTCTGCTCTATAAACACTGTTTAGCATAGTTTAAAGTAAGAATGAGCTTTATTTATAAGAACTGCGCAAAACGTCATACATATCGTGTAAGTATTGCAGTTCAAATTTTTATTTATATAGCTAGTTAGTTAAACGGTAGCAAAGTCAGTGAAAGCTGATCGGACCGAAAAGTCATTTTTTATCTATCGTCATCATCATCCAAGCCATTATCGTTGCATGATAAAAATTCCCCTGAGTGACCAACACCGTACACCCAAAAACACAAGCATATCAGAAAACAGAAAATCGAAAAGTCTTTGAACTAGAATGTAGAACTTGGGTATTGTTTTATGTATATGATTTGCCATCTTACCATAAAATTAAAGAAATCAATGTATGACATCTTTTATGCACAGAAAACTATAGCAAAAGCCTTGCAATATAGCGATTAGAGAGACGAGCTATAATTTTTACAAACACATGATCTTATTTAATTTAGACAGGGAGAGATGCCTAAATGTGCACTATGGACAAAAACGTTTGGTAAACACGTCATTCGTAAAACTAAAACTCACTGTGGCCTTTCGTGAAGTGAAAAACACTTAGACCGGCACCACGAAGTGGATACACTCTGTATTATGTATCATATAGACTAAATGTACAAATATGGATACATAATCATATTGTCAACCATTTCGCCATTTGTTTCATAATTTCTATTTGCTTTTAGTCCGATCAGCTTACCTTTACCTAGAGATAGATTTTAAAGTATACAGAACTGCGCTTGGTTAAAGTTAGGTTTCCATCCATCAACATTAATAACCCAGATTTCAATTCCGAGTAAAGTTGCCCTTTGCCCTTAAAATGCTTAAGATGAGAGAACAAAGGTATAAAACACGGGCACTAACTGTGTGGTCTTAGATATTTATATTTGTTATTGCACCGCACTAATTCTATCAACACATACGGTAACCGTAAATAGATCACTAAATGATCACTAAACTTTTAAATGCTTCCATTGCACAGTATACACTGAAAAAACGTTGTAGCAAAAAGCACTTAACTACACCAACCCAACAATTCTTTTGCTATTCATCGAGGGAAAATATTTTGATTTCATATACTGTCCAATATTTTTGTAACTAACTCCGTGCCTCATTAATTTTTTTATGTGGGTCGCTTTGGAAGAGATGCAAAAGATGCAGTTGCCTGGTATGAGAGCTACACAAGTACAATCCTAATGTAGGTGAAGATGCTATTATGAGCACTGAACACAGTAGACGTTTCCACAAAATCGCTATTCCTCAATTTAAAATAAATAGTAAAGGGCTTTAGCACAAATATATTCGCACCAAAATCAGAACAAAAACATTGCTGCGCACATTATAGTATGTGTATGTCTTCATGTGGTTGATGTATCATGAAGAACTTTCCAATCCAAAGAGGAATGAAAATATTGTTCATGTTGGTAAACTGCCAGATAGTGCTTGAAAAACACGATGCGTCAAAGGTTTCATGAGTATGATCACCAAACCAACCAACTAATAAGCGAAGTCATAGTCATATCAAACATAATATCATGACCACCACATCATCTAAAACATAAGCAAAGAGTCTACCTGGCTGGCTGCGTCTGTGGAGGACACCGTTTTTTTCTTGCTATACA
Source organism: Entomobrya proxima (assembly GCA_029691765.1). NCBI lineage: Eukaryota > Metazoa > Arthropoda > Collembola > Entomobryomorpha > Entomobryidae > Entomobrya > Entomobrya proxima. Next base: position 23,550,797 of record CM056170.1, on the reverse strand, counting down.
AGCCTACTGAAGTAAGCATGTGGCAGCATAGTGCCACATTGCTACTTCAGTAGGCATATATGTTGGTTACTGAAGTGGGAATGTGGCACTATGGGAGAATACACGGGAGTGGTGGCACTATGGGAGAATACATGGGAATGGTGGCACTATGGAAGAATACATGGGAATTATGGCAGCATAGTGCCACATTGCGACCTCAGTGAACTAATGGTGGCACTATGGAAGAATACATGGGATGGTGGCACTATGAGAGAATACATGGGGATGGTGGCACTATGGGAGAATACATGGGGATGGTGGCACTATGGGAGAATACATGGGGATGGTGGCACTATGGGAGAATACATGGGGATGGTGGCACTATGGGAGAATACATGGGGATGGTGGCACTATGGGAGAATACATGGGGATGGTGGCACTATGGGAGAATACATGGGATTACGGCTCCATAGTGCCACATTGCGACCTCAGTGAGAATATTTTAAAAAATCTTTAACTTGGTTCAGTATAGACCGCCACGACGACGAATTGCACTTGCTATTGTTGTTGTAATCCTCCTACCACCTACCTTACCTTACATTCTTTACGTACCTACTTCCTTCCTACCTACTTTTCCTACCTACTTTTCCTACTTACTTTTCCTACCTACTTTCCTTCTTTTTCCCTTTACTCCTTTTCACTATTTAACCCAATTCTCCATCACCTCTATTTCTTTGTTCTCTCTTGAACGCCTCCTGCTTATTAGCAGTAATTAGCCTATGTGCTATTAGATGCCTATGAGCATTTTTATGCCTATGAGCAGTTTTACGCCTATGAGCACTATTACGCCTATGAGCACTATTACGCCTATGAGCCTTTGTACATCCTCGAGATTTTAAACTATACTCTCTTTAAAATAATACATTTTACTCAGTATATAACTGGATTCAAAAATCCCTCAAAATGCCTAAGAAACAAGAGACACCTGAAGAACGTCGTGCACGTCTCGACAAAAAGAATGCAGCCGCTGCTGCTAAGCGAGCTGCAGAGACGGCAGAAGAACGTCAAGCACGTCTGGACCGAAAAAAGGCAGCAACCACAGCCAAGCGAGCTGCGGAAACCGACGAAGAACGTGAGACAAGACAAATCAGGAACAGAGAGTCAAAACGTGCACGAAAAGAAACAACTGAGGAGGCTGCACTCCGACGGCAAATTCATGCAAATGCAGAAAGGAATCGTGTAGCAAATCTCTCTGTTGCAGATGCTGTTACTCGGCGGTCCGTACGTGCATCTCAGGAACGCAATCGAATAGAAAATCTCTGTGATGCTGATGCAGATGCTAGGCGGTTCCAACGTGCAACACAAGAACGCAATCGAGTTGCAAATCTCTCTGAAACTGAGGCGCGTGAACGAAGACATATGCAAGCGGTACATCATCGTCAAAGTTATTCAATACGAGGAGACCGCGAAAGATCTGCATTACTAAATGTAATAGAATCGTTTATTGAAAACGAAAAAAACGTTGAAGAAAATTCTTGCGGTGGCATGACATATGTTTGTCAAGCATGCCAATCTCTGAATTTTAAAGACGAAATGTCCGGTAATATTGGTACCCGGTGCTGTGCTAAAGGAAAAATTAATCCTCCTCCTTTACCTGCGTATCCGGAAAGCTTGCGAGATTTGCTGACAATGCAAGATCCAATGTCAAAAAATTTTAGAACTAATATACGCTCAATTAATAGTTCGTTTGCTTTTGCCTCAATGGGAGCAAATTTTGCTAAACTTCCTCCCGGAGGACCATTCTGCTTCCGAATTCAGGGGCAGATATACCACAGAACTGGAACTCTGCATCCAAATCAAGGAGAAGAAAGGCAATATGCTCAACTGTATGTCCTGGATCCAGCCGAAGCTACTGATCAAAGGTTGAAACATCCGGGTAATTCAGAATGTGAGCCGGATTTATTGCACCGCATAGCATTGATCATGCAGGAAGTTAATGAGTTTGCAAAATCCTACAGAATGTTACATGAAGTAGTTGAAGAAGCAGCAGAAAGCGGCTTTGATGATACCATAACGATGGCAATAAAAAATGACAGGCAAGCTGATCCGAGAAGATACAATGAGCCAAGGGTTTCAGAAGTGGCAATTGTGTTTGATAATTTTGATGGAGAACCTCCATTTCATAGGGATATTTTAATTCATCCCAGGCATGATCCGCATCGTCCAAATGCTCCTAAACTCAAAAGGATAACTATACTGGATCCCAATTTAGATGCCATGACTTATCCAGTTTTATTCCCATCAGGCGAACAAGGATGGGGTGTTGACCTTCAAAGACAAGGTGCAAATCACAGAACACGCATGTCGCAAATGGAGTATTACAAATACAGACTGTCCGTAAGACGAGAGGAATTCAATCCCATTTTGCATGCTGGAAGGCTTACTCAACAGTACATTGTAGATTCTTACGTAAAAATGGAAGCAAATAGACTTAACTATTTACGAACTAACCAGCCTAAACTAAGGGTTGACAATTACAAAGGATTCGTCGACCATATTCATGGTGATGAGAATGTTCAACCTGGAAAATCTGTTATACTTCCATCAACATTTGAGGGAAGCCCGAGGAATTACCAACAGCGGTACCAAGATGCAATGGCCATGGTCACAAAACACGGTAAACCCGATTTCTTTATTACAATGACATGTAATCCAAAGTGGCCAGAAATCATAAATAACATCGAATCTTGGGAAAAACCCGAAGACAGACCCGATATTGTTTCACGGGTTTTCAATTTGAAAAAGAATGCTCTTTTAAAAGATCTTGAGACTGGCCTGTTTGGTAAAATGCAATGCCTTATTCATGTAATTGAATTTCAAAAAAGAGGTCTACCCCATGCACACATATTGCTTACAGTGTCTCCAGAGTTCAAATTAAAGGATGATTCTGAAATTGACAAGTTTGTCAGCGCTGAAATTCCCTCCGAAGAATACCCAGTTCTTCGAGAAAGAGTGCTTAAGCACATGGTACACGGACCGTGTGGCAAAGATAACAAAAAAAGTCCATGTATGCAAAATGGTGAATGTTCAAAGAGCTTTCCCAAGCAGTTTCAAGCAACTACCATTGGGAACGTAAATGGTTATCCATTGTATCGCCGTAAAGAAGGGCCAAGTACCGAAGTCAATGGGAGACAAGTAAATAATCAATGGATTGTTCCATATAATCCATATTTATTGTTAAAATATAATTGTCATATAAATGTTGAAGTATGCGCCTCAATTAAAAGTGTAAAATATCTTTTTAAGTATGTATACAAAGGTCACGATGCAACTCAAGTAAATGTGAGCAAACGTGACGAAATTCTGGACTTTGTTGATGGCAGATATGTGAGTGCCCCAGAAGGAGTTTGGCGTATATTCGGATTTCCTATGCACAAACAATCGCATTCTGTAATGAGACTTGATGTTCATTTGCCAAATGAGCAAGCGATTTATTTCGATCCTGAAGATGCGCAACAAAATCCAGATGCTGCCCTGCAAAACGCAGACAGAAAACTTTCTACATTGCAGGCTTGGTTTAAGTTAAACATTAATGACCCTGAAGCCAGGAGCCTTCACTATTGGGAAATACCCGATAGGTATTGGTTTGACAAAAATAAAGTTGACGCCCAAAAAAGAAAGCTACAATACCAATGGGTTAAAAGGGTTCGAAACTCTCATAACACGATTGGAAGAATGTATAATGTTGCTATCTCCGATCCGGAGAGGTATTATCTCAGAATACTCCTGCTCCATGTTAAAGGAGCCACATCGTGGGCTGACCTCCTTACTGTAAATGGTGTTCAGTGTGAAACGTTTAGAGAATCCGCCAGATTACGTGGTTACTTGATTGATGATAAAATCTGGGAAGAAACCTTGGAAGATGCGTCAGTCTTTCAAATGCCTTATCACTTAAGGCAAATATTTGCATATATATGCCTGTTTTGCTCTCCTACAGAGCCTGAAAAACTTTGGAATAAGTTTAAGCCAGAGTTTATCGAGGATATTTGTCACAAACGGCATCCTGGAGTAAATGAATGTTTAGATTGTGAGCAATATGCTTTAAAAGATGTACAAAATGTATATATTACCCATGGAAAGTCATGGTCACATTTGCAATTACCCTTTCCACCAACGGATTTTGGTTCAAATGAATCTGAATATGACCTAGAGGAAGAAACCCTATTAGGAGCTGAAATGCATTCGACATTAAATGTCCACCAGCGTGAGGCATTTAACGCCATAATGGCAGCCGTGAATGATGATTCGCCATCTCAAAAGTGCTTCTTCTTGGATGGGCCTGGTGGTACTGGGAAGACCTATTTGTACAATACTCTAATGCATTGCATTCGAGGAAATGGTGGAGTTGTTCTACCTGTAGCAACAACAGGTGTTGCAGCAAACTTGCTTGCTGGGGGTAAGACCATGCATTCGCAATTTGGACTTCCCCTTGAGTTAAACGAATGCTCAGTATCTAGAATTACTGCAAAATCCGATGAAGGTAAAGCAATTATTAATGCTAATTTGCTGCTAATGGATGAAAGCACTATGGCATCAGCAAATGCAGTTAACACTATTGATAATCTGCTAAGAGAGCTAATGTCTACCAAAGACATTCGTCTGAAACATGTGCCTATGGGTGGAAAGCCATTCTTATTTGGAGGCGATTTTAGACAATGTCTGACAGTAGTGCCTCATGCTAAACCAGCAGAGATTGTACAAAACTCCATAAAGTACTGTAAAGCTTGGTCAAACTTTAAGAGGTTCACTTTGACCAACAACTTGAGATCTGAAGACTCTAACTTCAGTGAGTGGCTCCTAAAGCTTGGTGATGGAACACTTACTAATGAAGATGGTCTTGACCCAGACATGATCGAAATTCCGAATGAATTTATTACGTCAGAAAACTTAGTGACAGAAATTTATGGTCAAGATATAAATGACCAAGACTTTAAGGCTCTAGCCAACAGAGCAATTTTGACACCTAAAAACAAGACCGTTGATAAAGTCAACGATGAGGTAATTTCAAAATTAAACGGGGATCCAATGATTTATTATAGCACAGATGAAGCAAACTGTGATGATCCAGCAGATGCGACTAATTTTCCAATTGAGTTTATGAACACACTCAATCCGTCTGGCATGCCACCACATGCACTCAAACTTAAGGTGAATACAATTGTGATTCTCTTAAGAAACCTCGACACTAAAAGGGGTTTGTGTAATGGGACCCGTCTATTGGTACGTGAGTTAAAGCGAAATGTTATCATCGCCGAAATCCTTACTGGAAGTGGTAAAGGAAATGTGGAACTTATTCCACGTATAATTCTTGACAGTACAAGGTCATCGGATATTCCGTTTCGATTACGCCGAAGGCAATTCCCTGTGAAGCCAGCATTTGCTATGACAATTAACAAGGCTCAAGGACAAACATTAGATAAAGTAGGTATCCTTTTGCCGGAACCTATATTTGGACATGGCCAATTATATGTGGCATTTTCTAGAGCCAAGAAAGCATGTAATGTGAGAGTAAAGATATCCGATACTCCACATCAGGGCAAATTAATTAAAGGCTCGGATAAAGTATTTACCCGGAATATTGTATACCGGGAAGTACTATGAATAATTAAGGATCACTGATCCTACGGAGAAGGAAAACTCAAACAAACCCGCATAATTAACAATGCGTAGTAGAGTAAAGCCCTCTACCTGATGAGGCCAAGGCTAGGCCGAAACGCATATAATCTTAATATCATTACTTAACTTAAAAAATGAAACAAAGTTGTTTAGCAGCATATGATTTTTTATGCATTTCGTTCCTGCACTTAGTGCAGGAACTGGCCCCCTTCTAGTATATATCATATATACTCATTTAACTGTGTCTATGTATTTTATTTTATTGGACTGCATGCCAATATTGTCAATGTCTTATATAACATAGCGTAACTTCCTCGGCGTTTGAGTCATACGATTAGTGTTTGGTAAGAAAACATTATTGGAGTAAAAAATCGTCAACTTTAAATGAGTTTACTCACACTAGCAGACGATCGGGAAACTTACCAGAAATTTTCTAGGACACGGGTAGTATTAACAAAAAAAAACTGATTTAGATGGATTTAATGGGCTTACTGATTTAGATAGTCTAAACCGTTGGATTTGGCGTTCTATTACACAATCAATAATGATCAGATCAAAGTACACAAAGATAAAAGCAAATTTCAACATAAACAATGTATTTTGCATTTTATAACAACATTTGTCGTATAAAACATGCATGGTAAGTAAAATCTCATGCAATAAATAATAAACCCTATGTAAGCTTGAAGAAAGGTTCACTGGTAAGCTAAAAGGTACGCTATCGCAGATTATATTTCTGGAAGCTGCAAGAAATTATACCACAATACTGATTGAACTTCTGGAAGCTTCCAGATATTACACCCCATAGTTGATGGGTACCCTCGGTTACCTTTAATTTCATGTGGGTAACCTTGATTGCTGAAGGGTACCCTCGGTTACCTTTAATTGCATGTAGGTAACCTTGATTGCTGAAGGGTACCCTCGGCTACCTTTAATTTCATGTAGGTAACCTTAATTGCTGAAGGGTACCCTCGGTTACCTTTAATTTCATGTAGGTAACCTTAATTGCTGAAGGATACTTTCGGTTACCTTTAATTTCATGTGGGTAACCTTGATTGCTGAAGGATACCCTCGGTTACCTTTAATTGCATGTGGGTAACCTTGATTGCTGAAGGGTACCCTCGGCTACCTTTAATTGCATGTGGGTAACCTTGATTGCTGAAGGGTACCCTCGGTTACCTTTAATTTCATGTAGGTAACCTTAATTGTTGAAGGGTACCCTCGGTTACCTTTAATTTCATATGGGTAACCTTGATGGGTACCCTCGATTGCCTTTAATTGCATGTAGGTAGGTAGTCTTTGTAAGTCCTATTACCGTAGTGAAAATGCTGTAGTCCTATGGCGTTTAAATGCTGCAAAAAAGACTGCTTTAGAAAAGGTACTTTTTAGGTACCTTCCGGTTATCGGATTGACCTGAAAATCAATAGGGATCGTCGCAAGAGGTGTAGCTATCGATAACTGAAGACAGAATTGGAATAGGTCAAACGGTTGACGAGTTATCGTGCTTACGGACGGACGGACGTGCAGACACATCACGATGATAGGAGTAAAGGTACACTAACGTGAACCTTAATAAATGTTATTTGATCACCTATTTACAAAATGAACTCTGTAACCGGTCAACGTTTTCTGGACAATTGGACTAGGTAGCGTGACTCTTATACTTATCAAAAGACCTTGCCCGTTTGTTCGTATGTACGTCGGTCCATACGACATCTTAGTAATCATTATCGACGACGAGTCTCGCGTCAATACCTTGTCGGAATTCGTTAACAGGGCCAGTAGTTCAACGGCAACCGTTGGTACTTTTTAACAGAAAAACTGCCGTTTACGCTATATTCAGCAGTATTTGATATAGGGGATTAACATGTTAGATAGAATCCCATAATCGTGACGTTGGTATACTGAGATGTTCAAAGAATATCAAAAAACCGCAAGGTGTTCAAAGAGGTTCCATTGGAACAACATAGCGTTCGAAACAAAATATAGACGTTGCGTTGGAAAGGATATGCATTCCTAATGGTTCCACATGAACCATATTTTGTTTCAAAAGGTTCCCATGGAATTCTAAGGTTCTAAAGGTTTTATAAATTGATTTTCAATCCCAGGTTCCCAGTTATTAATTAGCGTAATCTACTTCATGATTTTGCCATGTGTATCTGTGTTATTATTGGCTTTTCTTAGTAAGGAGTTGTGCAGTTTTGGGGTCGAACTAGGCACACGCACAGCTTTGGATCTTTAAACATAATAACTTCATTTGGCATTGGATCTTTACGCACAGTTTCAATTTTGATTGTGATTCATGTGTATTATGTAAACTTATATGGGACGACCGAATATAATAAGCGAATTTCAGCTTCAACTGTTGTTACATGCTGCAAAATTATGGAATAAAAGGTATGACATATGACACAGCTCGTATGAAGCCAATATTATGCATTCAGCGCTGGGTTATCAAAACGTCAGGAGCAGGAATAGGAACCAATGTGCCGTCAAACAAATTTTAGATCTCAGCTCAATCCTTGGAGAGCAAGAAAATACGAACACACTTTATAACGGATCATAATATGCGATCATTATCAATACTTAAGTAAGACTATCAACTATAGAAACTATATTGCATGTATATAACTTATATAATATAAGGCTTCTTTTTAGTTAGTAGTTAGTAACTAAACAATTGTATAAAATTAAAAACGTGCTATTTTCATGGTGTTAGTGTTTTAATTCACCACCTTGGAAGAGACTGGAGAGAGTTTGTTCACCTACCTTCTTCATTTTTTGCTGAACTTTTAGAAGAAGTGTCTCCCGTTCTTAAAACCCTGCGAGCTGCTCTACGCCAACGGTCCATAGCCATTTCATTGCAAGCTTTATTTTCTCAAATGCATTTTATGTTCGGTGTTTCGCATGTTGGGTCTTTTTTCTTTATATTTATTTATAATGAAACGATCACGAAAAAGTTAAAAACTTTCATGACGCAATAGGCACTTAGAATCCTGATCGTACAAAAACTGATAGATGTGACGGTTCAAAACCCTACCTCCGAAATATGATATACTATTTACACACTCACATTAGATTGTAGTAAATACTAACATCATATCTCTGTGTAAGGCAAAACATATTATTCAAATTCAGACCGGGATATAATTAAATCAGGGAGATGCACGATAAAATGTAGGGATATATGTGGAATTGTGAGTTTTCTCTTCCGTGTTCACAAAATGTTGTATTTTGAAGCTAATAAATAAATAAGTATTACAAGTATGTGTGTGTGTGTCTATTATTATTGGTTTTAGTAATAGTTACTTAAACCTGAAAAATTAAAAGCTGCATGAATGAACCTAACTATTCTTCTGTCTTTTGAATAAATAATTTATTTATGATCAAACCTGAGAAAAGTGGAATATATTTGAAAATTACATTTTGTCCGTGCTTATGAACAACGTGTTCGTATAATAAACGACGAGTTCGTATATAGTAAGAAATGGAAAGAATGGAGATTATGCGCTACACAGTGATAACTAGAAAGGAGCCAGTTTTTGAAATCCTTTGAGTAATGTTAAATATTTGGCGTGTACTTTTACAGATGTGGTACATTCATATAGGTAAGCTTTTGCACACGAAATGCTCCGTAATGCAATGCTCGTTAATCCATGTGTGAACAATTTGTGCTTCCGAATCTCGCAAATACAAACATGAATTGGTATGGACGAATTAATTCTAACACTAACAGTTTAAATGCTGTAGATGCTATTAATCAAAAGTATGTAACAAAGGAAGTACTTTTGATTATGTCAGTGATTGTGTCTTCATTAATTCATTATTTTTTATGTATGGAATGTGTAAATTTTGATCTGTAACAAAACCATTCACTGCCCAGTTAATTAAAATAATAAGTACACAATGCGATTCAGGATTCTCCGGGAACACGAAGTTATACAGTATCAAGGAACAAACTTAAAGAGATGTCCCTGCTTCATACTTTGAAGCGTAGACTGCGAGTTCCAATTAATTTCCCAGAAAAATGCAGTTGGAAAGACGCAGAGTTGTGACCACAACTACAATAACAAAGTTTACAATTAATTATTATAACACTTTTTGCATTTTAGATGCCTACATGTTTATCACAAGGCGCAAGAAACACTACTAAAGAAATTTAAAGTATACAACTAAACTATATGAAGCTCATATAAAATTCTTTCGGTGATTTGAGGAGGCGCTCTCGGTGAGTTGATCATTATTTTGGTTTCCGAAAAGTTAGAAACACAATGTTATAGGGGTCATAATTGGGTTAAAGTAAAATGGAAGACATTTAAAGGAACAACTTGAATTTTCAGGGCCCACCGATCTAAACCCAGGACAGCTTTTTGCATCTGCTAGAGTTTCCTTTTTCTGTTAAAGCTAGTATGCATAATACATTTTATGTTTTATAAACAACATGCACAATTATATTATTGGAAATGTTTTTAAAAATAGTGAAAAATCCTCATTCAAATTTAACTAGGAACAAATGCTCATTCAAACTAAACTACTAACCATGCTCATTCAAATTATGCCAACAATGCTCATTCAAACAAATTAAGCAATTTACGTTATTAAGTGGTGTAAGTAAAAAGTTGGAATTTTTTATAGACATTCATGAAGTATCTCGAATCCCAATGGTTTTGTGTGCATTTTGATTTTGCAAGTTCATTGGTTCTAGAACTATAAATTTTTCAGAGCTGCTACGTTCGTACTCGTGTATAAATAACTCAAGCGCATTAACAAGCTTTGTAGGAAATTTGTTGAAATGCTTTTTGTTTGGCTTTGGATATTGATTTGATGCAAAAGAAGCACTGTGTTTTGCATTTCAATCCTGGTACCTATTAGGCATAGGATAACGGGAGAAAAAAATTGAATACATTTTCTTGGTTTACATGTTTTAAATATATTATTGCACATATATAACACATTATATACCTCACTTTAATATGTTAGAACAAAATTTATGCAAATTTTCTAAATGTCGCATATTTTAAAATATTTTTTAATGTCTGAAATACAATTATTTGTTGTTTATTGTTGAAAATGATGTTATTTTTCGTGGCTTTGGGTAATATATTTTCAGAGTTGTGGTACGTGAGTGAGTGACCCTATAATTCGCAATGTTGCAATTTTGCTATAACGCAAAAATCCAAAATCCCAATGCATAAAATAATTATGTTTTGAAATTTTTATGCAATGTGGATTTAAACAATTTAGTCAGATGAATCTATAGGTTTACAATTTAAGAATTAGCACTTCATAAAGTGAAGTCCTATTCATTGACATTGAATATCACTGATATTATATCAGTTTTGTTAGATGACTGACTCAGAAAATAAGACATTAATAGGTTCCTGACTAGATTGACCTAATGAACTTATGTGTAGAAAATCTACATGCTAACATTTAGGTGAAACCAAATGAAGTGTAGTACAGATATCGTGCCTACCGACCCACAGTTACGAGCTAAATTTGCGAAGCTATAAGGATTGCAATGTGAGAAACGTGTTTCCCAAACTGATGTATTTCTGTTTCATGCTCATTGTCCGTATATATTTGCCAGAGATGAAGGCCTTTCAAAAACCATCATCTAACGAATATCTATGATCTGTATTACATTGTTAGAGTAGCAGATACTTTTCGCTCCGAGAAGTATGTACATATTTTTCCATTTTCTCTAACACATGAAAACGGAAAGCTTGGAATGGAGCAGGGAAGACATGAACATGGATCGATACAAAACGGGTTTATTCGACTCCAGCAATCCCCTTCATCTCGGCACGCGAGAAAGGCTTCCCGAATGCATCTCGAATAAAATTCATTTAATCATCATCACCACATTCCCAATCTGCCACTTTCTATTCAGATATACAAGCTTATATCATGATCTGTTCAGAATAAGATGCTAATCAACACATCTCGTATCATGTTTTTGTTCCAGGACCTAAATATTTAAATCAGTGCTTCTGCACCTGAACTTTAACAAAGGCTTGCTTGTTTCCTTCCAACAGTTTCTCATTGCAACCCTTCACACGTGGCTAGGAGAAGACGATAACCAAAATCTAAAAAGGATATCTTTATCAGAATAAATTGCTAACCTATGCAAGAATATGCCGCCGCTTATTGTCTTGAAATCATGCCGCTTGTTTCATGGGTTTCGATATTTTTCAGTCATTGTTTTGAGCTGAAAATCTATGAGTATTGGTAGATACATCAAGATATGTAGTATCATATAACTAAATGGTATGAAAATTCAAGGTTATTTTATTTCTATCTTGAATCATGATGGGAATGATCATTGCTGAAACAAAATATGCTTTCAGTTTATTGGATCATTACCATTTTGTTACCTACTTATGAGAAAATGTTTTTAAGATAACTGGTTATTTGAGAAACCTGCCCACAAAAATAGTCCTGGGAATTTAACGTGATTGCATGTACTCCACATTGCGCTGTTCCTGTAAAACCGCTACACAATAAAAAACTGGTACCATTTAATACAAGCCGTTTTGGGCTACCATTAGTAGAAAACCGGGCTATTTTCCAAGGCACAATGCTAGATTACAAAAATAATTTCATAAGGAATGACATTTCGGCATTTTTCATGAAAGCAAGCTTTTATAATTTCTTGTAAAGTTGCTACACATCACATGAACCTAACCTCAAAATTCTTAGTATGTGCTTATTTTAACAAAACAAGACAAAATATTATGTTACATTTCTTCAGAATAATAATGCATTAAAATAATTTTTATTAAATTACTGTAGTGATTCTTTTAACGGAAAAATAATAAGTAATTAAAGGGTTGTTTTGTGTTCACCAAAATGGAATTATAAATGAACGTTCTTTGTTAATTAATCTATTCGTAAATATGGATATTTTTGCCCTTAATTTAAATCATTGGAGCATCTTGCTTTAGCAAGAGTCCAGTGCTTGCGTATTCCTGGCATAAGAAGGTTAAACTAAATTACTGAAGTAAAATTTGTCTCTAAAGCTACTCATCTGCTCTTTCGTGTTGTTTTTCAGACTCTTGTATTTTTGTAGAGTTAAACTATCATGAGTACGTTAACTAGGTATAAAGTTAAATAATAAAATAAATTTACGAATAAAAAACAGTTTTATACTAAAATTGATCCCATTGAATTTGAATCTAACCAAAAAATAATCCATATATATGTAAACATTCATTGTTAATTTTAATTTGTAATGGAATAATATCAATTATAACGTTGTAATTGAAGTTTGCAATAAGGACTAAAGTTTGTAATAATCAATCAACCAATCAATAGTTTGTAACTGCGTATGTAAAATACTGTGTACTTATTATTTATTTGCCGTAGACAACATATCCGAATATTTCACTTTGTAAATAATTTTGCGAGGTTGGCAAATGGCTAGATGGAATTCGTAAGGGAGCAGGTTTCTGGTTACAGGAACATAACAAGTGCATTCAAAATCTAATCAAGTTGAATCAATTCGGAGTATATGGGATAGCATGAATGATTGTCAAAATTATTCATATTAAACGATTGAACAACAACGTTTTTCAAATAAAATGTTATGCGGGTATAACACCGTCAGAGAATTTAAGCGTTTTCTACGAACTCCAGTTAGCATAGATAGTAAAATAATTTGAATGGGTTTGTGTAAGATGATCAATAGCATGAACAACTGCCACCTTAACAATTAAGAATCATGCGTAAACAGCTAGCAAACTGTAGCACTTATTGACTAATATCCATGGGTCTACTATCCATACTTACTATGTATAAAGCAAAATCAATAATATCGTCTTACCGATTTTAGATTTTCCTCTTATTACAGTATTACTCCAGTTTGATTTATCATATCTCTCTCTACCTCCGACTTACAAATGCTTTAACTTGAGGTTTTGTTGTTAGGGCTACTGAATTTATGTTATCTGCCAGCAAAATGTTTAAATTCACATTGCACATCTAAATGTACATTTCACTTTAGCTCCCAAACTAGTTATGAGACCAAGTTTACTTGAGTTCGACCTTAAATACATGTCTTGAATCTTAAGAACTTGAAAAAATAAAATATTGGATGGCAAAATCGTGGGAAAAACAATACACACTAATAATACTTGGTAATTAATAATGTATAAAATAAGATCACACACAAAATATCAAGATGATGCAAAGACGTCGGATTACACTTTTCCCTTGTTCAGTTTACGTAAAACTCAGCAACTATTCACAATTGCGTCAAGCATGATTTTATAAAAATATATATATCTCCAAGACGTATTTTACTCGTGAGTTTCTCAAGTATAACTTATTTCGTTTTAACGTAAAGTATTGAATTTCACTGGAGCTTATTTTTGTTAGCAAAGGCAAGAGACATAAAGCCAGCGAAAACGAGAAGAAAGTAAGACTTTTCAACAATTACTCGCTCGCACATCATTATGATGCTTGTTTCAATGAATGGCATCAACACTACTACTACTATTGCTATTAAACACGTCGCTCTCAACGATCATGCTTTTCTTTGATATTTAATAGGTTTTACTGCTTTCGTTTTTTTCCATCCGTGATGAAAAATTGTTTGGTTATTGCTTCTATCTATTTTTTCTGCTTTTCCTTAACAACGTTAATCCTGCTTTTTCAACGAGAAGAGAGAAAGCGGCGTGACTTGAATCAAGACGGAAGAATATAGTGATAATAACGTCAATGATGATATCTTTCTCTCTTTTACTCCCACTTTACTCGTTTTACTTTTTTCTCCGTCTGTGCAAAAGGCGAAGTAAAACTTACACCCGTACACTCTAACTACGCGAATGGAACTATTACGAATAATAGGAGAGAAGAAATAGCAACTTCGTTCGGCAGTAATTTTACTGGTATACTGTGTATGCTATATCTACAATGGCACGGCACATCAATAAAACGGTTCAACGATGTACCGAAGTAGCGTAAGCTACATCTGCAATTACAACAACTTTGTTGTAAGCACTCAGACTTTGTGTTGTCATCAAAATTAGTTGTTCTATATGTGCACATTGTTAAGCCTGTTTTAAGCGACGATCGTGCCAACACTCAAGTCTTCTTTATATTATTTTAGTACATATTTTTTCATAAAGATTGTTCAAAATGGTTATGAATATAAATATGCAGTACTCTTTGCCAAATAAGAGAAAAAGTAGACATTTTCTGTTTTTAATAAAAATAATTTTTAAAGCTACCAAACGTTAATTTAGGAAAAAGTATGCAAAATAATGACATGTTTGCAAACTCCAACTTCTGCTTTCCGTGACGTACATTCGGACCTACATCGATAAATGCATAAAGCAGTATACAATTCTTTGTAATACCTATAGCTTATAACTACTCAACTCCTCCAGTCACATTACACAATAAAATACAAGTATTGGCCGTCTAGTACTTATACTAGTATTCCTTTCTCCACTCCACCAGAACTATAAACACGCAGTAGTCCAATCGAAAACGAACGGCTATTACGAAAAATATACTGTATCTGGGTCTGACTATACATCCCATCTTGCAACTATATAACGTGTGCAACAGCTCAACAGCTCAACCACCAAGAATTCCAGGGATAGGGAATCGGAATAAAATAAAAAGGAATGGGTGAGAAGGGCAAAAAAGATCGATTCGCTTTCAACCCGGATATTATGATAATGCTTACTACATCTGCATCTGTCTGTACCGATAGTACCGAAACGTATACTTTAAAAACACTGTTTTAATTTAATTGTACTAATTATTACACATTATGTAGAAGATAGCAAAAATAATAACCAACTCATGTTAAATGAACGAATAAGTTGATTTAAGAGCATGAATTGGTTTACACTTGCTTATGGTCACATGTGACGCTGAAAATTGGCCAGAAGAAAAGACTAATAACTCCCTTTCGTACCTTTCTCCCAAACTATTGATGCTTTTATTAAATAGATGTGAGTTTGCAGCATATGGCAAGGTAGCTAACCGGCCCATTGAATTGAATTAAAGCTTTTTTAAACTCCGTATACATTAATGGGCATTAAAGCATAATATACATACATACATACACAGCATTCAAGGTTGTTGTGAAGAGGCTGTGATACGGCATAACTTCGAAAATTCAAAATCCCACTTTCAACGGAATATTAGAGACATTTTTTGGTAATGTATTAACTAGCAAACAATTTCAACAATAGTAACAGATTCTTTCTCAAAGATCTGTTTGTCCACGGTTCCAAGTATCCTATAATTCTCAGTTTGTCAAGTATACTGAAATGTGGTGGATATGGATTTCTCTCTCTTATAGTTCTTACGAGTAACACAACGATATGATCAGAAAATCCCACGGTTTTGTACGCTTTCTGTTGATTTGGTTATGCATAGATGAGGTACACTTTTGCCTCGGAAGAAGAAAATAGAAAATGTGCAGACGCGTTGCATTTGCTTTGCATAAGTGAAAGCATTGCTTATTCTGAAAAACACGTCAAGTGGGACTGTGGGAAGGCCATATTTGCGAGTTTAAACTGAAACAAATGACTTTATTGGGGTGAAAGTACATTTCTTGCTAATTTAATAATAAAAAGAATTTAATATTGGTTCAGACGTTGCCAAGTTATGTGCATTTTAAAAATTATGATATCCGACACTTAACAAAATATTTTGATAACTTTGGATATCTTGGATATGTTTTGGTAACTTAGCTCTGCCATTTAAAACTTCATTTTTTGCAAAAACTTAATTAAAGTTAATTGCCATGTTAATTACCTCGCTTCCCACCAGAGTGCTAAAAGACTTTAAATGTAGATTTGGTATTACTTCTTTTGGAGATTCCATTTACAATATCATGCTAAAAACACGGCCAATTGTCGTAAAAAATAAGTAAACTTGTTGAGCTCAGTCAGAAACAATGCAGAAAAATGAAAATATGACCTGTCTCTGGTATGCACACTTCGCGCGTTCTAAGCACAGTGTCATTCAGTCAAAATTAATATACCTATTCGGTATACATGAATTATTTATTGATCATAAATGATTTAATATCTTATATCGATTGCCGTAAGTAGTGGATGATTGGATTTTGGATTCGATGATTAACTCATGCTTCCAGATTAAGGGATTAAGATTCATAATCTATCTGAAGATTAATCTATCCCTGTTTGTAAGCTTAATATATGTAATATATGTGATGGGGCACTTACCATTTTCCGGATCACAAGATAAACCCGCCCTATGTTTGGTGAAGTGAGGGATCTGTTTGAGTACCGTGATGGGAACCAGCCCTTCAGGTTGCAGGTCACTTCCACTACTCGTAGAGCTACAACTATGCAGTCTTATCAAGCACATTTCTGAGGTACCTCCAATTAACTCCAAAATTTCGACCTGTTGGCCTTTATGGACGGTTAATTCTCGTGAACCTGGCGCAGCCACATGGTCCGCCACTACCCATGTAGTGTCAATGGAACTCTATAATAATACATTTGTAACAGAAAGATTAGTACTCGAGCATCGTTTAAGATGAAGTTAGCAAATAAAATATGTAAGTATTTGCTATTCTTAACAAGTCCATAGTATGTTGTAAACTTTGGATGGATGTTATCAACCACTTGACTTGTTATACCCAAGGGTATTTATCATTCAATGTAAAGATTTATTTATTATAGCATTCGAAATGCTGCATTCTTTTACATCGCGTATAAAATGACCACGTCCATGCACACTCCAGTGCCGAGTTGGTTAGATCTGTCTGGTTGGGGATATTTCAGGAAACAAACCATATATTTTAACAGGCATACAGTTGTTCCTACTATTAAAATGTTCAAAATATTTGGTTCCCTGGATTATGTAACTGAGGGTTTGAAGAATGCGGGCGTAAAGAACTATACTTCACCAATTAAAGTAGTTAATACCTTGAAGTCGTTTTTTCATTTTCCTTAGTGTTTCAAATACAGAAAAAGGCTACCGAGAAAGAATAAGTGAAAACGTGCAATATACTAATTCCCTTAAAAATCCCTAAAAATCATAATAAAAAACGCTGGGCCAATCGGTAGAAATAAAAGTGACGGTATTTTTTGCATTCTGAAATTTTAAGATCAGCACTGATTGTTGTGCATCTGTTGCACCGTTACTAAAAAGACGTTGCTTGCGCCCTATCAAATCCCGCAAAACGGCATAATGAAATTTCACTAAACATAAACTTGACATAATCTCATATGTATAGAAACATCATATCCAGAGAATGAATGAGAACTAACAGGCTTTAACCCACACGGTCAATGTGTGTCAACGTCATGATATCATTTGCTGCTGCATATTATGTTTAGCTTCGACTTAGCTGTTTTATGAATTGAATTATGTATAACACAATAAAGCTTACGCTACTTCGAGACTTTGTTCGTATCAGTTTGCTATGTTAAAAATTTGACATGTCAGGTTATTTCCAGAGATTCATTACATCTTCCCGTTTTCTCGAAATAATTTGAGTATAACTACCTGAGAAGCAGATCGATCTAGTGTACGATATTTTCCAGTCCCAGGTATATCAATAGTGTGTTGCCTTGTTATCGCTGAATGCGGACTGAAGGAACTCTGGCGAAACCAAGGGAGGGAAATTTTTCTTCTCGGTTTCGCCGATTTAGTGCCACCACCTGAACTTTTATCGCTCATTTTTTCATTTTTACGCACACTTTTAAACTTTTCTTTTTTCAATCGTCAACTTCATGTTTTCTACATTATATCAATGATGTAGAACATTACAATTACACGGCACGGGCGGTCCAGTTTCGGGTCTACAATAGTTGTACATGAATGCGCTAAACTGTGTACATTTCACTATTAGACCAACATCGTTAATGCCATGACAGGTAGGATAATGGCCGCTTAAATTGACTTTATGTTTGACCACACGAAATATTTTAAAAATTAATTTATTTTCCAATTTTACACCAATTAAAATCGAAATCCTTGCAAAACCATCATTTTCATTAGTTTAGTTTTAGGCAACGACTTCACCGTCGGTTTGGTAATTCATTTAGTCATAAATATGTGCAATTTTATAATTCACTGCTTAACACTTAATGTCTCTGGTAAGTCTTTTATGCAGCATTCATGATTTTGCTTGCAGAGTTTCTAAAAGTCAGGAGTCAGGAGAATACTAAAAATGATATATTATGTATGTTCAACTATAAATACACAATTATCACAATCCCGATGTAATAGCGGAGACCTTTGTTAAAGAAATGCCGGATAGTACACTTTTACACTCAATAACTTTAGGACTATAGAAGGAATCCCATTTGCATGAGCAACTTGCTCAGAGCAAAAGTGTAACTTCTGGATGCAAATTTTGTATTGAAGTTAGATTACATCTTATACATACTCATTGTATTCTTCGACTGAAAATATGTCAAATGTGTTCATAATCCATTTATCTTATTATGAACGTCCAAGTTATTATTATAGCTATATTTTTTTAAATATCCCAAAATATGTAAAATATTTACGACAGTAATGTTGAAATGTGTCTCCATTTCCAACAATATCGGGTAATAGTATTTTATCCAGGGTGTTTTTAAACACAATTGCATGGTGGTGCTTAGATAAGTATCAAATTAACATAATTTGCATCCAGATCTTTCTTCCACATAACACATGACTATGGTGACGTTTCCGTTATCAGTTATTACACATACATCTAGAACTAGACCAACAATTAAGGACGTTTCATTTTTGTGACACACTAACTAAATGAATCATTATTGAAATCCGTTTCATGAGTTATCTGTAGTATGATTTGTCATGGACAGTAAATTTTTCAATTGTGATATGGAGTGTGTGATTTTAAACTATGAAAATTGTGTATAAGAGGATAATATTTTTGAAATTGTATTATAATAAACATTTATATTATATATTATTATTATATATTACTACAAATGTTATGTTATTAAGTAGCGAAAGCTACTTGTTAAGATCCTGTTTGATGCCCGTCTGTCTGCCTGTCCGTGCGATATCTCAGAAATGGTTTAACCGATTTCAACGAAATTTTGCAAAAAGTTGTCCCATGTTAGGAGGCAGCTAAATCCAAAATTTCATGTCATCAGGTCAACGGAGTCAAAAGTTATGAGGTCAAAAGTCACAGTGGTAATGTAAATTACTATAGTCAGTAAAGATGATTTTTTGCTTTTCGTCTATAAATTTTGTGTCTGGCACAGGAAATTTGTTAAGAGTTTTGGTTTGTCAGTAAAGATGGATACTGCTTTTCATTTTGTAATTTTGTGTCTGGCACAGAAAATTTAACAAGAATTTTGGTTCGCTGGCTTGTAAAGATGTAGTAAAGCTTGTCTAGTTTTAGTCAGAATGAGTTGTTCTAAAGGAAGTCTGACAAAATTTAATTGTTTTCAAATTGTTTTAACTTTGTCTACATTAGCGATATATAATTTAATAGTACATCTGCTTTCGCTACTTTGCTACATGTAGGCGTGTTGCCTATATATATTATGTATGTTATAACATGCTTGAAATCGTGTCATGCTTGAAAATCTTTTTTCAAATATGCCATATTCTAATTTTATGTATAGTTGAAATTGTGTCATAAATTATATCATTTTTTATATTGTGTCATGCTTAAAAATTATGATACATATTATTTGTGATATCGTGTCAAGGAGGATGCAATTTTTAAATTGTGACACGGAAAGTGTGATTTTTGAATTATGGAAACTGTATTTTTTTGTCTCAAAGTCCTGTGCACATCTCCCAATATCCCAGCCACCTCTAAATTTATGTCATTTGGTGTTCACAACGGTAAACATAACATAATGGTCATAACTGTGATTTTTGAAGACTTAATTAGTCTTGTTTTGTTGAATAGGATTTTGTGTCTCAAGTGTAGTTTCAAACATTTTAAAAACTAGCCAAATTTTGCACCCTCTCGAGGTCACAATTTAAAATTTATAACTCAGGACCCTAATACCTCCTGGTATAAAAAATATCAAATATTTTGGAGTTTAACTATGTATACCAGGTACGTAATAATTTCCTACTCCCACCGTCCTGCGAGCTGACCAAAATCTATTCGAATTTCAAATATTTTACAAAAGAGTTATACCATGTCTCATATGATTTTGGGACGGTTTTTGACCAAACTAATGAATCCAAAATTTTATTTTCGAAATTCACCTGAAGCACCTGAATTAGGTTTTTATATCTGAATACTCTTATGACGGCTTAACAAAATATCCTCCAAACTTCATATGAAACTTTAGCGTCATAGTTTTTGTTATGTAAAATCCATGTTCACCAGCTACAAATTTTGAAACAAAAGCAAAAAAAAGTAAATCCCAAGAAAGAGAGACATAGACATAGCAGTAAGTAGGTACGTGTTATATGCTATATTGATTGAACACAAGTCAGAGCTACGTAGATGAGTCCTAAGCACCACAACTTAAATGGCTGCTTCCCTAAAAGTGAAATGGATACCTATATTATGATCTACCACCATCAAACCTATCACCATGTGAAACTCACAGTCAGTCACGGTGTACCACATCTCCTCAGCATCGCAATTGCGAAAATTAGTTTTAAAGCATGCATTTCCCTGGACTGGTTCCTCGAAAAATGTAGGGCACGTTTACAGCCTCCTTGTACCGTGCCTATTTCTTGCTCGACATGTATACAGGATTGGATCACTATTCTTCTATGCTCAAATCCCCGAACCGACGAAAGAACGCTTATCATCATTACTTTCTCCGCAAATGTAAAAGCTACCAAACACGTACTTGCACAACGTTGTTTCGTATACAGAATACAGACTACAGATTTTGGAAGAATATGATTCTGACACACTTATAGTTCACATGCACAACTTTCCCTTTTGTTCCTGAAGATTTGTGTAGTATAACTAAGCACATGTAGGCCGGGAGTAATCGGCATATTATAGCTTATAGGTATGTATATATGTAACTGTTTATGCCATTTGAGACACCTCCATCTCCATACAATAGAGCACTAGCACAAAACATCCGAACTCCACAACAACCGTTACAATTCTGCTAGCTCCAGCTCAATACCCCTTTCTTTTTGCAAAAAAAGATACGACCTCTCATGTACATGAAGCTCACACAACCATTCCATTTGGAATATGAAATTTAAAATCTTGGTCGCAGGACAAAAATAACCTGATCTGTCTTTCATTCTGATCCATGTTTATTGTAGAAAGAAAATCCAGGAAAAACGTGCGCAGATTTTCAATATAAATGGTTCATAAAAACCTTCAGCCACCTCGTTTAAACTAGCAGGGTGGGTCACTCCATGTCGTCTGTCGTATAGATGAATCTAATTTCACACAACGAATAAGACGTTGCTCTGATCAAACTTATTCCAGGACAACAAAAAAGAAATTTTCACACGGCTGAGATAAAAAATTACCATGTGCTGGGTTGGCTGTCTATACTAATAGACAGTCCCGGTAAAGATCACAAGAAGGAAAAATGAAAGCCTACTGCTTCTGCTTACTTCATTCCACGTTACATAGGTAAACATAAAAAGGCAAATGTGGAAATGGTAAAACATTATGTAGGGTAGGATTGCAAAAGCTATACTAATACTACTACTACTGCACTGTCATTTTGTAAGTGGACGTTTCTCGGGCGTTTGTTTACCGGATTTTGTTTTATCTGGTCTGCTTATAAAGTTGTCTATTATGTGCCGTTTTGTTCTAGTACAAACAACACCTTTCGTTCAGTATGCTTTCTCATATCGACATATCATATCGTCAGTTGGGTCATATGTTGAAAGACAGCAGGTCTGACTTAAAAAGTTGCATTCTCTGAGACTTGCAGATCTATTAATAGAGATGAATTCCAGAAATGGTCGAAAACAGGGTATACATAAGGGGTGTAACGTCAATTTACATTCAAAACTACTAGTCCCTCACAAGCCTGATTTTTACTTTATTTAAACCCATTAATTTCAAAACCATTTTCACCACACAAGAGTAAAGAGATATGATTTTCATATATATAATAGTCTTTCCATACAGTTGCCATTTTACCATCTATCTCGGTTTGTCATGCATATCTTGGTAACGACTTCAAAAGTAGGTGCCCGGCACCCATTCTTAAGCAGTCGAGGTCTTCAAAACCTCAGCATGCTTTCTGAGATTGCAGTTCAAGTCTGTATAAGACTTCCGTTCTTCCGCCCTTCCGCCGGGCGATCTCCTCTTCTCCTCCTACGTCAGACCAGATATTCAAAATCACTTAATCTATGGCTGACGCCTGGAGCATAACAATTTCCCCAGACCTCCCCAAGATTTCACCCTCATGATAATTAACGTCAAGACGTTGGGGGGCGAAAAGTGCCAAAATCCTCAATTGGAGTTTTCACGGTTTCTTAGAAACAGCTAATATTTTAACTTATAAACCAAAAAAGCTTATTTTTGGCTTATTTTTGCTAAATTTGATCGTCTCCATTAGAGGTAGAAATTGTTTGAAGGCTTTTGAATGATTTTTTTTACCATACTTTCCCCATACTTTTTGTATGCTTTTGTTTGTATTCAACAATTATACCCTGGATTGGATCTAAATGTGTATTTTGATTTTCCTAAATTATGTTTCCTATAATTCCTTTGGATATTAGAATAAAACAATATTTGCCTATCGTATTAGAACCTGCGACTCCGTACTACCTATTCTTATGCTCTTCTAGCTAACCTAGCTTTTTCATACACAACATTTTACAATCTATAATATTTTCCTTATAGAAATGGCGCCCAAAGCCGGGCGGGTACAATGTACAATAAACAACAAAGAAAATTACCAATCTTAGTTTAAAGAATATATTATTACGTAATCCACTGTATACTATTGGTGTAAATTTTAATGCAAATGATTTTCCAAAATTGAGTTTCAGCAATTCAGTTTGATAAAAGAACTTTTTACGTTTAAAACTGAATTACAACATTTCGGCGAATTAGGAAACGTTCCAAATAAGTAAATTTTGACATTATATTTTAATATGCATGTAAAACTTTGTAATATTATGCTGATTGAAAGGATGGTTCGAGAAAGCAATTCAATTACCAATTCATACGAAACAAAATTCTTACCCTATCGACGTCTTGGACGCTATTTCCGGATCCGTATGATGTCTCAGAGGCTCTGTCATTTATGTCAAAGCACTCATCCGCGGATCCTATTTCCTCCATATCCCTATATACAAAACAAAAATGTGGAAACACACATTCGTTATATAATTCATATATTTTTGGGTTGTGTTGATGCCTTATAAGACGACTAAAACTTATTAGCAAGTTATATTCCAAGTATGCTAAATTAAAATACAGTAGTATTTTTACAGACCTGCTGGACCTGTGGCTACCGGACTCTGATTTGGATGGACTTCGTGGAGTAGTAAGACGTAAGGCGTTATTGAAATAAGTCTCCTGGATGACTTCTCTTAATTTCTTAACCCACAGTCTTTTGATATCAGGTGTAGCAGCCTAAAACAAACATTTATTGCTAAAAATTACAAAAACTCCATATTGAACAAAATTACATAAGTAGCTGAGTCATTCATTTATTACAATTAAGCGAATTCATAAATATGAAAGTTTGATGTGATTCTGAATGAAAAAAACATATGCTCGGAGGATGACTACTTCTGTTTAGGGATTACTGATAATGTTAACACTTACTTTAATGACAATTCGGTAATCAGAAATTGGAGATCTACCAGTCCAAACTGCAAACTTACAGTCGTCCCCCTCAATGCATTCAGTCACTCCTAAATCGGATGTCTACATACAAGATATATAAATTATTAAAATAAAATAATAATATTCGTTTACTTATGTTATGCATTGAAATGTGACTGCACATAAAAAGCAACATACCATGAAGCTTCCAATTGATAAAAACTTATGATTTAAATAGAGAAAATATTAGTTATATGCCATAGATATTAGAGAATTTTCTCCTATTGTAATTCCTTCAATCAATTTCAATCAATATCAATATAGAATTACTGATCCTGATATCTCAAGGGAAGTAATTTTTGTCTAAATGTTATAAGTTGCTTTCTCTATGTACGGTTTGCAAGTCACTATGCAAGACGAAATATAGAATAGAAGTAGAAAAATAAGCACAAATGTAGCTTACCAGCAGTTTGGTTTTGTAAATGTACTTTCCTTTGCCACTCGAGTCCTTACTAACTTCTTTACTAAAGACTAAATACAATTCGAAGAGAAAAACGTGACGTTCTCTTGCTTTCCTAATAATTTGCTTTGGATCCCAGACCTGGAAACTGTCTTGTAAAATTACTTCACCGAGTTTATCTGAAGGAATGTCACAAGCTTCCAGTAACGACAGGTGTAGTGCGTCATTGGCTTTCTTCGGCACATTCAACATCACATCCAGGCCATCCTAAAGTAAAATTATTTAAAATACAAGTTCACCATAACGACATTGACAACATTGCAATGTATTGATTGCAATTGCAATTGAATGTATGAACGTCCTTTGTCCGATCGACAAATTTGCGCGGGACAAAGATCACAATATATCGACTCTATCGAATAAAATATTGCTTTGAATATTAAAATACTAAATTTATTGACCGTTTTCAAACACCTTTGAAATCCATTGGCATTGTTTATATGCAAAAAAAGATTTTCAAGTAAGCTAAGCTTAGAGAATGGAGAAGAAAAATGGACTCGCTTTGTAATTTTTAAACTGCTACCTTACTTGTAACTGAGACATGAATCAGAGCAATTACTTACCAATTAGGGGTAACATGATATTTGTCTAAACCTTCTTCGTGTAATATGCTCTTTGAGTTTGAGTCATTTCCAAACACTATTTTTAAATACATAAGGCATGTCCGGAGTTTCCTGCACCTTTTTTGAAAGCTAAAATTTTCAACATTGCAACAACTAAATTGGACAATTGTCACTATTTTTATAATCTACATACCTCAGATAATATAAATACTGGTTTGGGAAAAAATCAAACATTTTGATGTCAACTAAATTTTCAGTTGAATTTGTTTAATTTACGCGGTGTTATTCCCACTGCAAAAATTACACGTAAATTTTTTCTTTAAAGTACGCTAAGTTTTTAACAACAAGTTATTTTCTTAAAGTGTGTCTCATTTTGGAAACTCTATTGTGTCCGTAATCTAAATAGACATCACTTGGTCAACACCAATGTGCTTAGCTAGTGTATATCACCGAGTAAATGACACAAAGTCTCAAAATAACAGAGCATATTGAATTTGCAAAATTTGGAACCCGTACAAAATTAAATAAGCAAAGCAATATACCATTCGAAACCTTATAAAATATGCTACTACCCCAATATAAAACCCAACTGCACACTTGTCGACAATGATACAAAAATATTATTGAGTTTTTCAGTGACATTTTTGAAAAAAATAAATGCTTGCAAGAAAAAGCACAAAATTTTGTAATTCGCCTAACTTTTTACACAAGCAAAAGAATTTCAGGATCTTGATACCAAAACAACTGCAATAATTAGTACTACAAAATGGTACTTCACATGAACTATATTTGTTACATATACGCATACCAGACAACTTAGATGAAATACTGACTGACTGAAAACAGGATAAAAGATTTTTTAGGTAGCAAAATTAAACATATACTAAAACTAACATAACTTTTAATAGAACATGTATTCTAGAGTTTAAAGTATGTAGTTTTCAAAAATATATAAG
The DNA here is from genome assembly GCA_029691765.1 of Entomobrya proxima. Classification (NCBI taxonomy): domain Eukaryota; kingdom Metazoa; phylum Arthropoda; class Collembola; order Entomobryomorpha; family Entomobryidae; genus Entomobrya; species Entomobrya proxima. Next base: position 23,524,397 of record CM056170.1, on the reverse strand, counting down.
GTTGTTTTCTCAGGTGCTCACGTTCATCAGAATAGAGATATTAATTTAGGTGCAGGAAACTCCGGACATGCCTTATAAGCAATATTTTAAATACACTGTAAAACTTCCAACTGCAAAGTTTTTAGGCCTTTGTACCAGTTTCAAACGTGTTTGAATGTGCAATGTTTCTTGTATCATTTGATTAGCAAGTAACTTTGGTTTCCGATGATTTACCAGCTTATAGTTCATTTTACTGAGTAAATAGATACCTTAGTAAATAAAACCTACCTTTATTTCACCTTGACCTTCATCACAATAAGACTGCAAATCCTTTAGTAGAAGCTGATATTTCGTGATTCGCTGGACGGGTTTTATGAGATAAGCTGCGATAGGATGATCAAGGCCATTTGCGTTTTGAACACGATCAAAAAATTTGCCTGCATGTTGAAATACCATCGTATTGGACTCCTCTTTGTTTTTACAGTACTGCACGTACATATCAAACTTATGTGCCTGCCAAAAACACGAAATACAAATATTGCGTCAATTTTTGTCATTGTTTTCCTTTTTCGAGTGATACCAATTGTATAAAAATATTTTCCATTAACGTACCCACGTGACAAAACAGTGCCCCACGTCCTCAGGAATTGTTTCATATTTTTCTAATTCTTTCACAAAAACCTCTTTGTGGAACTCAAAAATTTCCTCAATGTTTCCAAAGATTACTCGTTCCTTTCCCTTTACTGCCGCTGGAACATTGGTATTATTTCGCAGTTCCTTCAAATAATACTGTATGCACACACTCAAATCCTTTACGTACGACCGCTCCGTTTGCAGCAACTCGCTCATAATCAGTCTAAATATACGTGAATAATAATATATAGTGTATAGTAACTCAAATAAACAAAAGTCCACTTCATAAATTCAGGCACACATTGCCTTAGAGATATTTTGGGTTTTGCAAACCAATTTGTTTTACTATCATAGTTTCATACGAACATTTCTTTAAATTTCATAATATCATATAAACTATTTATGCAAACAAACTGCTGTAACTATTTTCTGTAAATCTCCTATGTCAAGTACAGCCCATGGAACGTACCACTTGGCATAGTAGACAATATTTGATTATTCTAAAATACCTGTATGAATCTCTAAGGTTACGTGGCCAATAAGATGCGAACTTACTCTCTACGGCGCTTGCGTCTACATTGTTCCTCGCTGAGATCTTTTAACACTTTGCCATCGTCCGAGCTGACTTTGGACTCCAAGCTAGAATCAGAGTTTCTATCCAACGAAAGCTCCGTTCGAATATCTCCATCCATTATTCCCAATGCACCCTCCAGTTGAGTCCTGTAGACATCATGCATGTTGAATATCTTTTGCATATTTATAAAATAGTATTTTTCGGATTTTGGTCAACTAACCTATATTTATCCATTCTGCTACTAAAATCCTTGTATCGATTGTCAACAGCCGCTACCCACTGTTTGATTTCACTTGCATGAATGTGTCCTTTCTCCATGAGGCTGTCCGCTAACTGGATCAAAAGTTTAACACGCTCTCGCGTTTCCTGTATAAAAGGTCAAACAAAATTTTAAGGGACACGTCATATTTCGGGGATAATTGTTTATGAAGACAAACGACACTTAAACAACAGAACTTCAAATAAGCTTTAAAGTTTTTAAATTTTGCCCACCAGAAGGCGCAATATTGGGACAGGTATCCGTGTAAACTAAATCTAGGTACACAAAAACTCTTTCCAGAAAAGAAAACAGAACTCAATAGATTTTTAGGGACCCTTTCGGAGTTTTAATGAGCGTACTCTATTCTGCTATTATTGGCTTTTTGAGTGAGTTTTCGGAGAACTTTTTATAAACCGAGCCACTACTGTTTTCGAATACCAATTGAAAAAAAAAATATTTAAAAAATATTTTAGGAGCTATAGTGAATTTGAAATTTTACTCTGTCCCGTATTATGTCAGGGTCAAAAATGTTTTATCATAAGTCAGTAAGTTTAGAAGAAAAACATACCGGCTTTTCATGGTTCATTAACGTGGCTTTAGGCGTTAAGCTACATTTATGTTGCATATAGTTTTTATATCCACAAAAAATTCGCAAATTTACAAATTATCGAAGCAATTTAGGTTTTTCTTACAATTTACGATAAAACTTTCTAGAACAATCGCAAATTTGGATTTTTGTCCCGGGTTATAAACCGAGTTTTTACAGTATGTCCGCCCACAATGGCCTTCTATAGTTCTCCAAAAGAATCCCGATTGCAACATTAGGTTTCCTGTCCATAACGCTTAAAATTCCCATTTCCCAATTCAAGAATCTTTGACTCTTACAATAGGCAATTAACTTTTCGATAGCGGTCTATGCCATGCATACTATGCATTTTATTAAGTAGCCGCAGGCTAATTATTCATAATGGACCTATTGTCTGTATCGGTCCGTCCGCCCGTCCGCCCGCCCGTCCGTCGCCCCTAAAACGCCCCTTAGAATTGGAATTTTTGAATTCTGTTTTTTCCTAAACGGTACCTCTCAACAAGACCTCGCGCCTGGTCCAAAAACATTTTCACAAAAAACCACCAGAGGGCGCTAAAAATTGAAAAAAGTCTATAACTCCGTTCCCTTACAACTTTTTTCAATTTTTTTTTCTGGAATAGGTTTCTTAGGTCCTACTCCATCTATTGACACCCCAATTTTCCCCCAGCGCACGCCCCCTGGCGGCCAAATTAAAAAACGCCATAACTCCGTTTCCTTACAACTTTTTTCAATTTTTTTTTCTGGAATAGGTTCCTTAGGTCCTACTCCATCTATTGACACCCCAATTTTTCCCCAGAGCACGCCCCCTGGCGGCCAAATTTAAAAACGCCATAACTCAGTTCCCTTACAACTTTTTTCAATTTTTTTTTTCTGGAATAGGTTCCTTAGATCCTACTCCATCTACTGACACCCCAATTTTTTCCCAGCGCACGCCCCCTAGCGGCCAAATTAAAAAACGCCATAACTCCGTTCCCTTACAACTTTTTTGAGTTCTGTTTTTTGGAATAGGTTCCTTAGATCCTACTCCATCTACTGACACCCCAATTTTTTCCCAGCGCACGCCCCCTAGCGGCCAAATTAAAAAACGCCATAACTCCGTTTCCTTACAACTTTTTTGAGTTCTGTTTTTTGGAATAGGTTCCTTAGATCCTACTCCATCTACTGACACCCCAATTTTTTCCCAGCGCACGCCCCCTGGCGGCAAAATTAAAAAACGCCATAACTCCGTTTTCTTACAACTTTTTTGAGTTCCGTTTTTTGGAATAGGTTTCTTTGACCCTAGTGAACTTCCACAACTCTTTCATTTTGAATAAAAATTTCTATGCGGCTACTTACTTCAACATTTACAAGGGT